>ML780720.1:38515-88582 GCA_009831015.1 Picea engelmannii
TACACAAAATATTATAACAATACCCATATCTCACTCAAAGGTTCATGATTCCCTATAGACAACATGTTATGTGTTTTAGGTCATTGATTATGTCCCTTAATCCCTAAAGGATTCATAAATGACCCAAGGGCCTTATTTTCCTCACTTAACCATGGATAATTACTTAATGCACATGTCCCTAGTGCAAAATATTTTATAATGGTACACATATTCAACTTGGAGGCCAAATATTTCCTCTAAATGGATTATGTTGAAGGTGATGTTCATGGATATTGAGCCTTACAAATCCATTTATCGAATAAGGACCTTATTGTCCTCCCTTTGTTATGTTAAATTCCTTGAGACCCATTCCTACTATGAAAAACTCATTATTCTACCCATATCCTACTTATATGACAAAGATTCACTTTAAAGGAACTATGTTGTAGTTGGAGGCCTTGATCATGGCCTATTAGATCAAGAATATTAACTTCGGTCCTAATTCCCTCAACTTCGGACCCAACCATGGTCAAGGCTCTAGTACCCATCCCTAATGCATAAAAAATTCTAATGGAATCCACATACCACTCTAATGATAATGATATCTTATATAGGGCATGTTGTGTGGTTTCTAGCCTTGTCCATGGCCCTTGTAGGTCCCCGAAAGATTCATTTAGAGCCTAAGGGATTTATTGTTCTCTCATGCACATTATCAAGGCATTGAGACCTATCCCAATTATCCAAGGAATTATAGGAGAAACCATGTTCCACTTGGAGGATATGGTAATATTTATATTAAAATTGCAGCCTAAAATAATTTTTTAATTTTTTTTTTAAATAAATATTGTCCGTCGCAATTGCGACGACAACTTAAATTTTTGTGATGTTTTTTCTATATAAACAACGAAAGTTGTCGTCTCAAGTGCGAAGAAAACTTAAATCACTTTGATGCTTTTTCTATATAAACAACGAAAGTTGTCGTCGCAAGTGAGACGAGAACTTAAATTGTTGCGATGCTTTTTCTATATGAACGATGAAAAGTTGTCGTCTCAAGAGTGACAACAATTTAAATTGTTGCGATGCTTTTGCTATATGAACAATGAAAATTCATCGTCTCAAGTGCAACGAAAACTTAATCTGATGCAACGCTCTCACTATATAAAGAACGAAAAGTTGTTGTCGCACGTGCGATGACAACTTAAATTTTTGCGATGCTTTCGCTATATAAACAACAAAAGTTGTTGTTGCAATGGTCATCGCAATTGAGACAAAATGTTGGTTTCACATTGTTTTCCTATATTGTCGTATTGGCGACGATATTTATTTTTTTGTCTCAATTGTGATAAGTCCCTAGGATCATCACTCTTGCGACGTTAATTCAAGATCGTCCCAATTGCCACGTGACATAAAATGACATTTCAGAGACTCCAGGTTCGTCCCAATATCCACAACATAACGTCACAGGAGCGTAGAAATAGCCGTCGTAAAATGACCCAAATTTGCTAGTGCACTCATCAAGGAATCCATATTGTGCCTTTAGTATACATATATTTTTACATCATACATGTCTGTCACTTTCACATTTAATATCATTCATACCTATTTGGTATTAATATCATGATTCATATCAAGAAGCTTCACAATGCATTAAATCCATGCACTCAAGCCTATACGCACCTAGCCCAAACATACATCATGTAAGCTCATTTCTTGCACCCTTTCCTTTTCATGCATGCACATGGACATATTAGACTTCCATATCCTTCTCCCAAGGATCTTACTTCCATTCTCAGGACAAGTTCCATAGAGATACTCAATACTAATATTCCCTCTCGTTTGGGAGTGTTAGCACAAGAATTTACAGCCAGAAGAGGTCTGCCTCTCCATAAGAAACCAAATAGCCTCTAACAAGTTAAACAGAGGCATTCATCTATTAGCTCAAAGTTCTTGATTAGTATCATCATATGGAAAATCATAGAAATTTTGTAGCACCATGGCACTGTGGAATCGTCTATATAGTGTGGTCTACCATTTTACTACCTAAAATGTTACCAAATCTGTTAAGCAGTGTAATGATGGCACTATGAATTCCATAGGTTGTTACCAAATCCATTTTCATGTCGGATGCTACCAAATATATCAACGTTGAAGTGATGTAGCTGTGAATTATGATGGCGCTACCTATTGGACAACTAAGAGGGAGGGGTAAATCAGTTGTTACAATGCTTAAACAATTATGCTTATTTTAAACTCTTTACAGAGAACTCAATGACAATCACAATAATGCAGGGAAGTAAGCAACAGAACATTGAGCATCATTCACACATATGAGATACACAGAGACAGATATTTCCTGAGGAAACCCATAAAGGGTAAAAACCTCTTCTTCTTTATATGATAAGTAATATTTACATTCTGTACATTATCATACTTATGAACCCCAACTCATAATGAGGCTACAACCTCTGTTTTGCAAGCTGCTACTTTCTGAGAGCACCAACTCTCTGGATTCTCTAGCACCCACTAGAAGGAACCACCGACTCCCCGGTTTCTATAGCACCCACTAGAAGGAAGCACCAACTCCCTGGTTTCTCTAGCACCCACTAGAAGGAAGAACCAACTCCCTAAGAGTTCCAACACCAACTGGATGGAAGCACCAACTCCCTAAGAGTTCCAGCACCAATTGGATGAAAGCACCAACTTCCTAATATTTCTAACACCAACTTCCAGTTACACAGGCACCAACCTGTATATCAGAGAACCAATGTTCTCCCTTGCACCACCATGCCACCCTAGTTTCTCTGACTGCAACCAGATGGAAGCTACAACTCCATGTGTTCAAGCACCCACTTGAACCTCTGAGGACAACAGTCCTCCCTAGCACCTCCCTACCACCCTGAAATATCAATCTTTTCTACTGAAACTTATTACAGTGATATAATGTTCATCAATGGCTTACCAATCTCATCATTGTTCTGCTACACTGCCCTGCTCTGTCTGCCTCACTATCTTACTACACACATACCTTATGCTTTCTGTTCTTCTGCCTTTTATGCTCTGTGCGCCATGTCCATTCAATGCACCATTCCTCTTCTGTGTATTTCAACTGCTGCACACTACCTCCTTCTACATGCCTAAATCACTCTCAATAGCAGCCCCCATCTCTTCTTTGTTCTACATTATGATCATCTATGTGCACCTTGTGCATGCTATATGCGCAATGCTTATGCATGCTCTACACCACGCCATTTTTCTCCACATCGGGATATACGATGCCACTCCACATTGCCACTACTTCACTCCCTCGAGAATCAACACACTCTCTTTGTTCTGCACATTCACCTCGTGTCGAGTCCTCTTCCTGATCATCATGGAAATTCCTCAGCTTTTCTAGCGATTATACCCATATGTTCATCATCATTAGGTGTTATGTTGAGATTCCTTAGCCTATCTAGCAGTCAAGACTCTTCGTCTTCTTTATCATAGTCGAGCTCATCCTCTCTGTTGCATTTATAGGCTTCAACGCTCTTCCATCTATCAATCACCTCTATGAACAGTCTTCATTCCACTGGAAGATGCCTTGAGACTCTTCAGCTCCTCTGCCAATCACACTGAGGCCTCTTTGATTTTTCTATGTAGAAATAATCAGTGGTTTCTGGTAGTTACACTGTGAACCTCTTGAGCCTTATGCCTTTGGCACCTTTCACCTTTCCTTTCACATGTGGCCTCAGGTGGTGACCACACGCCTATTCAGAAGGCGCTTTCGCGATTCGCATTTCAAAAATTCCTATTGTGAGGCATCTCGACTCTCCAAGTCACAATCTTCAAAATGGAGATTAGCTTCATTCTAGCTCCTCCCTTGAGCCTTCATCAATGTGACCATAGGTTATGACCAGGGGCCAATTCTGAACACGCATTTTTCATTTCGGCATTTCGACATTTCGACATTCCTATGGTGAAGAGTCTTGACTCTTCATGTTACAATCGCCGAAAAGGAGCTTAGCTTGGTGCTAGATCCTCCCTCTCACATTACCATTGGCGGTGACCATAGCCTACACCAAAAGGTATTTTGGCATTTTGCATTTCGACGTTTCATCATTTCTGTGTTGAAGTGTTTCGACACTCGAAGTCACAAACCCCAAATTTTTTGGCGTTTCACATTTCGGCGTTTCGGCATTTATGTGTTGAAGTGTTTCGACACTCCAAGTCATGAACCCCAAAATTTTTGCTGTTTTTCATTTCGCAACTTTGAGACTCATGTGATGAAGAGACTCGACTCTTCATGTTGCGATCATCGAAACTCCGAAATCAAGTCAGATCAACGGTCCATAATCTTGATGGTTCGGCGATCCAGATCTTGTCATGATTTCGCATATCACGAGTTCCTTCCGTGAGTTGCTTCCTTGACTCCTCCAACTCCCAGTATCCGAAACTCTAAAATGGAGTCAGATCAACAGTCCACAATCTCCCTTTGATCAATCACTCAAATTAAGTCGTGGTTTCGCATTTCGTGATTTTGTCAATCTTGTCGTGAGTGTTCTTGACACCTCCAACTCCCGGTATATGAAACTCTGAAATGGAGTCAAATCAACAATCCATGATCTCCCTTTGATCAATGACTTAGATTAAGTCGTGGTTTCACATTTTGCAATTTTATCATTCTTGTCGTGAGTGTCCTAGACACCCCCAACTCCCGGTATCCGAAACTCCGAAATGGAGATTAAGTCATGGTTTCACATTTCACGATTTTTTGTCGTGAGTTGCTTCCTTGACTCCTAGAGTTTACACTTATGAATGGGATCCAACGATCACTTGTTGAACTTTCCATTTCCATTCCATTATCCTTGCGTTGTTGGTCGTGATTTTTTCCATCAATGACAAGCATGCATACTCTGCACTATCTCTTTTGATCTTATCGAGCTTTCTATGTTACATCTTCCCAAAATACTTATGGTGCCTTCCTGGCACATTCTGCTTATACTTAAGCCATCATCATTATTTTACTTTCCATCAATAACAAGAATATGTTGCCTGTAAAACATGTCAACAATCTCCCCCTTTGGCATTGATGGCAACAACCTAGACTCTTTTCTCCCCCTTTGACATCAATGTCAAAGAAAACACGCTCCCCCTGAGTTGTAGCAGTATTTTTATGAGGTATCAAATATTAAACCAACACAAACTCCCCCTGACAGCACAAACTCCCCCTGATAGGATGGACTTTCTTATTTGAGGCCTACAGAATATTTGTATCTAAACCAGAGTCTTCTCCTTCTGATTCTTAGACCTGTTCATCTTCAAATTCCATTGTATCCTCTATAGAATACTCATTATTCCTCACCTCTCTTACTGGGACTCCTTCATCAACCTTTTCTTGTCATAACTGGATGACTCCCCCTGTCACTGTTCTCTATGCTTCTAACTATTTTCCCCCTTTGTTCCTAAAAGGTTAGCTTTCCTTGACAAGGTATTTCCTCTTGTTGTCTCTACAGGATGTCATGTATATCATTTTGTAAAACAAAATGTTGTTGTTGAAGATGTTACTGTCCTACTGAAACACTGCGTAATTGTAGCTTGTACTTTTTAAATAACCCTTGGATATCCCTATTGATTCTCATCGATCTCTATTACTGCAATTTCATTTTTCTTCCATGATGCATACAATCCAAGGCTTTTATGACCATATTCAATCACAAGAAAAAACCTCTACAACCACTCTCATACCTACTTTTCTTTTTCACAGACGAATGACCTGTATCAGGTTTCTTAGGAGTATTGATTTCCTCCTTGTTGTATCCAATACCAGATTTTTCATTTGGTGATCTCTCACTATCCAAGAGCTTATCCAAGGTCATGGAGTTGTTTAAGAACATGCTTTGGGTGTTTGACTTCTCAACCTTCAAAACTTCAGCTTCCATCTTATGACATGATTCTTCTTTTGCTTCTTCCATGGGATAGATGCTAACTGAACATTCTTTTATTGTATTTGTGTCATCTTCTGTACTTGCAGGGGAGGATTCAATGTCAACATCATTAATTTTCCTTATGCCTTTATTCACCACTTGTCCTAAGTTTACATTTACCTTACACTCTGTTGGAACCACCCTTGTTTTTCACCTCGCTCAATTTTCAATTTTTGATACTTGAGATCTAAAGTTGCTCTTCTTCTCCTTCCGAAATCATAAAACTCTGAAATCTTGTCCCATGAATAGCAATGCTTTTTCACTTTCAAAAAAGGGTCCATTTTTCGCAAAAATGTTTGCTCTTTGTTTTATTTCGGGGTCCCGCAAGTCGGACACTTTAATTTTTGAATTCACAAGTCCCGAGTCGCGAAACTGCGAACTCGATTTTAATTTTCGCTTAAGGCATTAACTAGGGTGAAACCTTTAACCCATGATTAGGCGTTGTCGGGGTTTCGCGCCTCGGCATACATCAAACCCAGGTTTTTGTTCTTGCAGCCCCGATAGCTGAGAACACGATGACTTTGTGATAACCTTGGTTGGAGACTAAGGGTAAAAAACTAACCATGATTAAATATTGGTTCTTGGCACATCGTCACTCGGCACTTTCTTTCATCGAGTTAGGGTGTCCAAAACTACGATTCACGAAGTTGCGACATAATTATAGCAAGATTAATTAGTCGCTTAATCTAAGATTTCCTTCTCTTAATTCGATCCTTAATTGTCGCTACATCGCGATATCTCGACTCGGCATATCATTTTCCCAAAAGTTTGTCTTCGAATTCCCGAATCGCGATATGGAGATTAAGTTAATTATATGATTAAGGTTGCGCCAAATCACGATTTCCATTAATTATGTTAAAATCGGCACTCGCAGTCTCGCGAGTTGATGAATCAAAATATGAAAAGGAGATTCACGATACAGCGAAAGACGAGAAAATTCTTTAAGTCGTTAAGATTTGTAATTTTAAATTAAACGAGATCCGTCCCGCGCATCGAGGTTGGCACTCTTCACGAGGTATTTACTTGCTCTCCATAACCCGACTGCCTATCAAGGCGCCGAACATTGATGACATTAATGAAGAATTAGGGTAAATCCGCGAATAAATCAGATAGGATTTATACAATAAATTTGGTTTTATTTAAGATTTGACAGACTTATTTCAAAGGTACAGGATTTTCAAATATATACGAGAGTTTCATTCTATTTTTAACATTTCTCATAAGCGCACAGAGCTCACCTTTCTCCAAGGGAACTCATTTCCGCATGTATACACAGGTCTATTGCAGAAGAGCGAAAAATCAAGCGTCAGCCATGGCTCCAAGGAGAGCAGTGAAAGAAAATGTCTAGGTTGCAGCGCAGGGTGCAGACAACATCTCAGATACTTCACCTCGGACCAGCGGCTCAGTATCCACCTGGTCGTTTATTTCAGACATTCTGCAATCCGAGTTGGTAAACTATATAGACTCAGATGACGATGACAATGACATTGTAAAAGACGACCTGAACACTAAGTATAAGATAATTGTTCAGTCGGGGATGCACCTGGTTGCAACCAGACCTCGATTGCTCCCATACTATGATATGATCCGATGGGCATTGGATCATGTCGACTTACCCACCAAAACCATCATAAATGACTGACAGAACACGGTCGGGACTTTCAGACCAGAGCATATCCAGTCTATGTATAAGCTACCAGTGACTTCTGAATGTATATATGGCAATGAATTCCTGCAGGAATTCAAAAAGAAGGAGTGCGAAGAATATGATAAAACCATGTCTGGTTTGATAAAAGACTAGGTTTCACGCTCCGCAACATTCAGAGCGAATGACAAGGGAGTATATTCAATTTCTTCATTGGAGCCACAGTTTATGTATGTGGCGATGATGACGTGTCGACTTTTCGGTAGTGAGGATACCGCACATTTTTACATCCAGTGGGTACCTCTCATCTTTCGAGTAGCAGAAGGTTGCTCATTTAATTGGGCGAAGATGCTCTCCGATAGTTTTTTCGACAGGATCACAGAGTACCGGGAGAAAAAAGCAGTCGGGAGACCATCCGGATTCTTCATGTTCGCGTATATCATGGACACAATATGCTCCATGACACCTTTTCCTTTGATGAATTGGGCTTGGAGTCCAACCGAAGAAAAAACTGTGCATGAGTACCACAACAAGCTGTGGGAAAATAATGCAAATAAGTTTATTTATGAGATTTTCAACTGGGTGATGGTGTCCCTGCACCTCGCCATTTTTTGTCTTTTTCCACCCCGCATCTCGGATAGCATTCCTACGAATCTGAGCAGTATCGCGGACTGGTATGTAGAAGAAGAATTCTCCTATTTTAGAGTTTTCGAAGCTGTTGTTCCTCCTCTGGCGCTCCCACAATTTATCCCCGACAAACTAGCATGTCGCGAGATTGCTCGACAAACAGTGATCGGCGGCGTAAGCAAAGAACTGAAAGCATCAGTGAAGAAGGTATGGTTGTTTTTCCCTATTCGGCTTAATTCCTATTCCTTATTAGATTTCAGACATGCTAAGGTTGAGGCTGCAACCTTAGAAGACTTGAGCCTAGTCTCTATTGAGTACAAAAAGCATGATCCTCAGAGAGTTGTAAGCACCCATTTGGGAAATTGTGGATTAAAGAGGTTTGAACACAAATGCTCACCCTCGAATGATGTTTTTTGAGGGGCAAGTTCCTATTCAGAAGTACAATTCCGAATCAGATCTCTGGCTCCCGAGGACAGGGATTCTGTTTTAAAATTTTAGGAGCATAGGAAAAGATGCCTCCCCGTTGTGCTGGGAGGTATGGGACTTTCCAAGGATAAAGAAAAAGAGGCCGAAAGTTCTGAGGGGAAAACTTCTAATCCCGAAAAATGTCAGGAAGGGGAGCAGGAGAAGAATCCTGAACAGGAGAAGAATCCTGAACAGGGGAAGAGTCCCGAGTAGGAAAAGAATCCCGAGCAGGAAAAGAATCCTGAACAGGAGAAGAGTCCCGAACAGGGGAAGAATCCCGAAACAGAAAAAGGGACAATTGACCCACCCAAGGAACATGGTCCAGAGGTGGAAGTGGAAAACACCGACCCACCCGAAAATCAGAATCCAGAGACAGGGACAGAGATGAAGACCCCCGATCCTCCGAAAGAGCAGGACTCACTCGTCACACCAGGAAAGGCGGTGAATCAGATCGGACAACCCATCACCTCTGTCACACCCTTGCAGTCAGCACAGGGAGGCGTTAATGAGGGATGGATTTTTGGTGAAGAACTAAGACCTATAAGGGCAGAGGAACTCCCCCCTAATGAGTTCTTTTTTGACAGGAAAAGAAAAGTTGTAGTTAAGCGGGAATTTTATCAAGAAGGAGAGTCCACTGGTAAAAATTTCAAAGTGATGACCGATGGGATGAACAAAAGGAAAGATGAATTTGCCACGGAGATTGCAGGGATGTTGGGAGCGTACGCGACGGCAAATCAATTCTCGGTCAGGGCGTTAAAGAATCAGCTCAAAGCAAAAAATCGACTGATCAAAACTCTTGAAGTCCAAGTAGCTTCGGTTGTAGAAGATGCTAAGAGTCAAGCGAGTGGAGCAATAGAACTGGCCAAATTGTCCGATAAGAAAGAAATCGAAGTCCTCAAAACCAAGCTGGAACAAGCAAACTCAGTGATCCGAGATGGTCGGGTGCAGTCAGGCCAACAGAGGGATACGATCACACGATTACATGCTCAGTTAGAGGTCACAGAAAGCAAGGTGATTGACATCGAGATTGTTAAATTCCGAGCAATCGACATTCGGAGAAGGATTTCTTCTGCTCAATAGAGTTTGCTAAACAAAATAGGGGAGTTTCAAAAAGATTGTTTGTTAATGAATCAGATTTCTGAGAGTCTGATTGTCAAGGAAAGAAACGCAGAAGTTGCTCGGGTCGTCTTCTAGGAAGCAGTGATAGCTACCAACAACATATTTTTAGCAGGGACCCCCAGGCTCTCCATTGCCGAACAGACTAGGGGTAATATTTTGTTAAAGAATTGGGAGCATGATATTACTTTAAGCAAGGAGCAGGCACAAAAAGTGACGACTTCACTAGAAGAAACCTTCAAAGTCATAAATGGTGAGCTATTAGGGATGGAGAGTGGAGGAGACACAAAGACGCTAAGGCAGATGAATATGGAGCGGATCTCCCTCAACATGAAGGAGAAAAACGAGAGAAACTTGACAGAAATCTCTAAGATGGACAGGGCAAACATGGCTCAAATTGATGAGCATCTAATTCAACCCAACACACAACTCGGCACCCTTGATATTGTTGATGCATATATGGGGAATAAACTTCCACAATTAGCTCGAGAGTGCTATTTTTCCGAAGCCATTTGTCAAGCAGAGCCGTCACAGCTTGTGTCCCAATTCGTGGACAAATGTAGGATATGCATCGAGTCTATGCAAAGACAATCACCTGACACTTCTTGAAAACGGAGTAGAAGAGATGGAGTGATTTTTATCCTAACAGCTGCCAAACAGAACCGCCATAGCTTGTATCCAGTTTTACGGACAAATGTATCATATGCACCGAGTCACGTAAAGGAAGCACCTGGCACTTTTTGAAAATAGATTATGAAAGGGAAAATTTGTATAAATAGATGACAAAAAGAAGAACAATGGCTGGACTTTTTGGGATCAAATTGTAATAGAGTTTTTTGCATGAAGGAAGTTAATACAAGCAAATTTGGGGATTCCTAATTCCGTCACGACTGTGTTGCAAGTTTGTTTCGTTATGTTATTTGTTTCTTTTCATTTTTCTCTACATAATTGATGTGTATCGCTATAATTTAGTACGACCACTAATGTAGTGAAAGGGATTTTATCTTTCTGTAATTGTCTCTTGTCTTTCCTCTGCACCAGCTTTAGTGAGTGTAAGACCAATTTGCATTTACAGAATCATGTATTTATTTACACTATATCAATTATGTCTGTGTTAGTTTCTTCTTCTATGTATGCGTGAGTTTCCTATTGACAGGAACCTTACGTTGTCTTCAGCTAAACATTTTTCTCTCATCCCACATCTTTTTATTAAAAATAACACAGTTACGGGAAAGGGCCTTCAGTTTGTGTTTTTATTTCATTCTTCATGCAAGGGTTTCTCTTCACCTCGACCGAATTGAACAGCGTTGAAATCTCTCATTAAATAATTTCATACTTGTATTGTTCCTCAATGAATGTCCCCGCAGCAATTCAACCAAATATTCAACCCAGGTTAGCTAATCAAATACATATCGCTTTAAATCTTTTTGACACAATTCTTAAAACTGCGAACACCCGAGAGGAATTGGAACGTTCATGGGCAGCCATTGAACAAGATATTACTACCCAGGAACAGTTGGAAGCTAAACAGTGAGAACGTAGAAACCTTAATTAGTTTCCTACACCGAAGGTGACTTTATCTTTGTATTCATCTTTTATATACTTTCGGATGCCTTGAAACTGTATTTTAAGCCTAAGTACAGACTCAGGAACAACATCTTTCTGGCGCCATTGCTGGGGAATGATGTTACAAAATCTTTTCCCTGGGAAAACGACAACTTATTTCGTTGATAGTGTTACTCTTTGATAGTGAACATAGAGTACACACAGTTTTAAGGCTTTTTCAAAAGAAAAATATTTCACTTGGCGACTCTATTGAAGCACAAACTGACATCTGATAGAAGACATACCAGACAGAACCCGGATGGCAAGCCAATTGCGCCTGTTAATAATCCTGAAAAAATTTTAAGAGCAAGAGGCTCGTTTGAGGCAACTGCTTCAGTTAATAAACCCAAAAACCCACTTGTAAGGACTAAATGCCCTTCAGAACCTTTTACTTCTTGCAGCTCTTTGTCTTATACCAAAGATCCGGAAACAAACTACTCTGAATTTAGGAGTGAGATACATCAGGCTTTCCCATCTATAAACAAAGGTAAAGGTCCTTTAGAAATATCGATATCGTTTGACATACCAGCCGTTCTTCGGCATAACTTCCCAATTTCAACTGACTCCAAAGAGTGTGTTACACCCTCTTTTCCTACTCCCAAGTCGATGGCAGGTGTCAGAGGAGGAGGAGGAGGACATCATAATGTCCCTCTTCTTGGAGTATTTGCGAAAGTAGCAATAAGATATGCTCCCCTATTCTTACTAGTTCCCCTCCATGATTTACCTGACAACTACATTAAAAATCTTCCTAAGTTCACTGGGGAGGGAGATCTAACCGCAGCCGAGCATATAAACTTTTTTGACCAATTCGCAGATATCTGTGGTATTGAGCACGAGGATGTCTATTTGACACCACTTGTCCAGACTTTCAAAGGACAGGTCCGAACTTGGTTTCAGAGTCTTCCTGCAGCTTCTATTCGAACATATAACGCCTTGGAAGATGAATTCCTCAGACAATGGGGAGAGTGGAAATATCACTTGTATTACCTTACCGAATTTGGATCCCTGAAGAAAAATAACTCAGAAACCGTTATGGAATTTATTCTGAGATTTAACAAGCTTTATAATAAAATTCTAGCCAGTGTTAAACCTTCCGAACCCTCAGCCAAAGTAACCTTTGCGGGAGCTTTCGAACCTGATTTTGCGTTGCTTTTACGTGAAAGAAGAGGAGCCACCCTGAATAGAATGCAAGACGATGTTGTTTAAATAGAATCTAATATGATGGCTTCAGGTAAGTTGAAGGCTAAATTAGAAACAGCCAACCGTGATAATAGACGCTATAGGGAACCAGCAGGTCCTTCCAGGTCAAATAGATACACTGACGACAGAGTGGATGATATGGCCCGAATAATTAAAGATCTGTCTAACAAAATCTCTAGGATGGAGTTGGATCAGGCTAAAGCTGATTCTTCTAACAAAAGAGACTTCAGAAGAAACCCAAATCCCCAAAATCAACAGAGGCAAATAAAGAATGAAGATCAAAAAATACAAGCTCCACTTAAAAACGAAAATTTTATCGGAGCAACTGACCTCCAAGATTTCGGAGATTCAGAAGATGAAGTTGCATGTTTCGGTGATGAGTGTTCGTAGCTATTTCTGACTAGGGAAGACTATGAGAAATCCTTAAATACTCCTCAACCGTCTAATGATGAAGAAGAAGGTGGTCATACTGACCTCTACATATCTCAACCAGAAACAGAAATGATAGCGGTTGATTTTCAACCCAGATACAATCTCAGATCAAAAAATAATCCTACCTCAACTAACCAACCTAAGAAAATACTGCCAAGGGATCAATCTCATGAACCTCCTTTGGAAGAGACATTGTTACCCCAAAATAAAGAAAAGATAACAAAGACTCAAGAGTCTGAGGTGAAACAAGTTGAAACCCAAACAAAGGAAATAGGGCCGATGGATAAAGTTACATCTGCAACTAAGGTCACGAGTGATAAAGCGATCCAGACAAACGAGTCAAAATAAAAAAGCTCGGAAGTCTTGACCAAAGAAACGGACAAGGCCAATACATCTTACAATTTTGAAAATGAATTAAATAAAATTAAGATACCGATTCCTTTGGTAGAATTAGCAAAAAACCCCACTTATCAGAAGCAAATTGCCAAAGTGATGGGCATTTACGAGCCAGAAAGTCACTCCGACATTATCAACCTAGAAGATGACAGACCTAACATCACCTTTGGTCCTCATTTTGATGGATTTAAAGACAATGTCGCTCCTTTCTATATCACCCTGAATATACATGACCAGTTACTGCATAACTGCATGTTAGACTCCGGGGCTTCACATAATGTTATGCCCAAAACTATAATGGAGAGGTTGGGGCTCCAGATCACTAGACCCTACGGAGACCTATACTCGTTTGATTCAAGAAAGGTTAAATGTATGGGAATGATAAAAGATCTGGTAGTTACCCTGGCTCAGGTCCCGGTCAAGAGTATCCTGATGGATGTGGTTATTGCAGATATTCCCCCCAAGTATGGTATGTTGTTATCCAGATCATGGGGAGCCAAGTTGGGAGGTTCTCTACAATTAGACATGTCATATGCCACAATCCCAATTTTCGGTGGACAACTTACCCGTTTGTAGTGAGAAACAAGATTAGCGTATACTGTCAGTGATCCTTAGAACCCAAATAACTTTCCCATTTACGTTGCAGACCAAGATCTGGGGAATTGCATATTTTTTTTTTATGATGGTTAGATGGATGTCCAAAAGAACTTGATATGAAGCGAGAAGATCTTAGCCCCTTGACTAAAGAACTATGCAAAAGTGGTATCTGGAAAATGTACTTCAATGGCGCTTCATCTTCTGAAGGAGCTGGTGTTGGCATACTTTTGATAGCACCTGAAGGTAATTTTACCGTTCCTTTCTCATATCGCTTGCAGTGGGACATAGATTACACCAACAACGTATGCGAGTATGAAGCATTAATCTTAGGTTTAGAGGCTGCAAAGAAGTTAAATATAGAAAACTTGGAAGTTTATGGTGACGTTGAATTGATAGTAAGACAAGTAAACCGACAATATCAAGCCAAGCATCCTAGACTGAGAACATACAGAAATTGTGCTTGGGATTTGATGGAGAATTTTTTCTCATCTATAAAAATCCATTCTATTCCTCGCACAGAAAATCTACATGTTGACGCATTGGCTAAGGCAGCCTCAACTTTCTCTCCTCCCACGAACGTTAAACTGAAATACCATATTGAAATCAGATATAAACCATCTATACCCGACAATGTCAGACACTGGCAATTTTTTGAAGATGACGAACAAATTCAGAAATTTCTTATAGAAATAGGTGAGTTCTCTGAAACTCATCCATACCAAGAAAACCAAAACGACCCGATGTGGATTATGCAAGAGGGTGAAGATCCTGAAAACTTCCGAGAAAAAATAGCGGATCATCGCATGTTGGTCCTTAAAAATAACCAAATCCCGAAAGGCTTAATTCCTTTAGAAAGACTCTTTGATCGGAACGACATACCTGTGAAATCCACTTTGCAGCCCCAACCAGAAGAAGTGGAAGATTGCAACATAGGAACTAAAAAAGATTCCAGGATAGTAAAGATATCTAAATTCCTCCATCCTAAGGTAAAAGACCAATATAGAGACTTACTCAAACAGTATAAAGATGTTTTTGCCTGGTCCTATGATGAGCTTCGAACATACGACACTTCTATAATTGAGCACAAGATACCTTTGAAGCCAGGAGTCAAGCCTTTTAGGCAGAAGCTCAGGCAGTTTAACCCCATTTTGTTACCTATTATTGAAAAAGAAGTTAAGAAGCTCTTAGATGTGAAAATAATTGTACCTCTAAGATACTCAAAATGGGTGGCAAATTTGGTCCCCGTCAGAAAAAAGAACGGAGAAATCAGACTGTGTGTTGATTTCCAGAACTTGAACAGGTCATCTCTTAAAGATAATTATCCACTTCCTAAAATGGATCATGTCTTGGAAAGGGTAGTTGGAGAAAATCAGATGTCTATGATAGATGGGTTTTCTGGGTACAATCAAATCGCCATGAACGAGCAAGACAGAGAAAAAACCGCTTTCACCACACCATGGGGTACATTCATGTATGATAAAATGCCTTTTGGTTTAATGAATGCAGGGGCTACCTTCCAGCGTGCCATGGATATCGCTTTCGTTGGGGAAAGAGATAAGTTCGTAGTAATTTACCTTGACGATTTGACGATTTTTTCTAAAACTGATGAAGAACATTTGATCCATTTGAAACAAACTTTCGAAAAATGTCGCAGGTATGGTCTGTCTTTGAACCCAAAGAAATCACATTTCTCTATGCAGGAAGGTAAGCTTCTGGGGCATATCATATTTAAAGATGGGATCAAGATTGATCCTAAGAGGGTTGAAGCGATAAAAACTATCAGTATTCCTAGAAATGTTAAAGAAATTCAATCTTTCTTAGGTACAATAAATTTTTTAAGAAGATTTATACCAAATTTCGTTGAGATTGTCAAATTGATCACAGGAATGCTGAAGAAAGATAGCAGAGTAAAGTGGACGACGGAGGCTAAAGCATCGTTCGAGCGTATTAAAAAAGTAATCAACGAGGCACCTGTGTTAACTAGCCCAGATTACTTGAAATATTTCCTCATCTTCTCATTTTCTTCTCAACATACTATCGCCGCGGTATTACTACAAAAAGATGATGAAGGTTTCGAACGCCCGATCACGTTTTTTAGCAAGAGCCTTAGAGAGACCAAACTAAAATATGATATAATAGAAAAACAGGCGTACGCAATGGTGAAAGCGCTAAAATCATTCAGAACTTACGTTCTACATTCAAAAATTATCGTGTACGTACCAACCAGTGCTGTGAAGGATATATTGGTACAGCCGAATAGTGATGGAAAATGAGGGCGTTGGCTCGCTAAAATACAAGAATTTGATCTGGATATCAAGCTAACTAAATTGATAAAAGGAAAAGTTCTTGCCAAACTCTTAGTCGAGTCGAACCTTAGAGCTCTTGACATCAATTGCCTACAAGGGGAAGACGAAGATACACATTTACAAGAGTCAGATGACCAGACATATCCAAACAAGGTTGAAGAAAAATTTATGTTGTCAGGCTGGTATAAAGATATAGTTTTTTATTTTTTAAATCTGAAATGCCCAGATGGATTAACTCCGGCCAAATACAGAACCTTGAAACTCCATGCTGTCAAGTATTGCATCTCAGAAAACCAACTATACTGGAAGGATCCACTCGGGTTTTTACTTGTCTGTTTGGTTGAATCAGAAACCCCACATGTCATAGACGAGTTTCATGAAGGAATCTGTGGAGGACACCATGCATGGAGAGCCACAGCCTACAAGATCTTGAGG
Source organism: Picea engelmannii (assembly GCA_009831015.1). Lineage (NCBI taxonomy): Eukaryota > Viridiplantae > Streptophyta > Pinopsida > Pinales > Pinaceae > Picea > Picea engelmannii. The sequence continues at coordinate 55,282 of ML780720.1, forward strand.
GTCGGATACTATTGGCCGAAACTATTTTCGGACGTCAATGCCAAAGTACGCGCTTGCTACTCATGTCAAATATTTGATGGTAAGTAGAAACTCCCTGCACTACCACTCATTCCAGTCAAAACTGAAGCCCCATTTCAACAATGGGGATTAGACTTCATAGGAGAAATTAATCCCCATTCTAGTGCTCAGCATAGGTGGATCTTAACAGCCACAGATTATTTTACAAAGTGGGTAGAAGCAATTCCAACTAAAAGGGCAACAGACTCAGTGGTGATCGACTTCTTGGAAGATAACATCTTGTCAAGATTCGGGTGTCCCCGAAAGATTGTTACCGACAACGCCCAGGCCTTCAAGTCCATGGCTATGATCGACTTCTGCCAGAAGTACAGTATCGTCCTCGGCCATTCCACTGCTTATTACCCTCAAGGAAATGGGCTGGCGGAATCATCAAATAAGAGCCTGGTAAACGTAATCAAAAAGGTACTGAACGAAAACAAGAGGTCCTGGCATGTACATTTGAAGCACGCATTATGGGCAAACCGCATTAGCACTAAAAGGTCTATTGGCATTTTGCCATTTCAGATGGTATATGGGACCGAAGCAGTTCTGCCTATAAACTTAGCATTGCCAGTGATGAAATTATGGCAGGATCAAAACGAAGAGCCCAATCATATAACCAGAAGAATTAACCAATTGATTGAGGTTCAACAGCTCAGAGTAGAGATTGACGAGAGAATGCAGAGATACCAAGACGACATGAAAGCATTGTTCGATCTCAAAGCAAAGGACAGAGAGTTCTTCCCAGGTGATTTCGTGTTAAAATGGGATGCGAGAAGGGAAGAAGCCGCGAAACATGGCAAATTTGACCACCTTTGGTATGGACCATTTAGGGTCTCAGCTCCAGAAGGAAAAAATTCCTTTCTCCTGGAAAATATTGATGGAGAAATTCTCAGGGCCCATGTCAACGGGCGATATCTAAAGCACTACATGACTTGACAGTCGTCGGATGAAAAAGGAAATAAACTAAAATAAAAAATAAGAAATTGTATATATATATAAGTATAAATAAATAAATTTATTTATGAGTTTTTGTACATATTTATGTTTTTTGCTCAAGCATTTATTTTTAATTTTTGGTTTTCCTTCCTAAATTCTCAACATATTTTAAATCAAATTCGTATTTTTTTTTTGCAGGAGTCTAGCTGCAGATGAAACTAGCTGAAGAAATAAGGTGCAGATCAGTGTGGGAAATAGGACGACATAAAACAGGTGATACATAAGATAATTTGTAGCTCACAAAGAAATTGAAAAGAAAAGACAGAGGTAAGTTTTTTCAATACTCTGGTCATGAAAGGCTGCTTTAGCAATCTAAGGTAATATTGTTCAAATTGAAATACGAAAAGCAGATAATGGGATTATTTTTGACTTCGTAATCCTCAAACCAAATAATTTGAGTAAATATATTAAAATCCAAAAACAGACAGTCATAAATTTTGTTCCAGAATATATCCGAAAACCTGTCCCGAACTGTTGTCACCTTTTGTATTTTAAATCATTGAATTGCTACCTTGTTTTCTGTCTATATTTGGAGCCTGATTTTAGCAAGTCACTATCTTCCCAAGTCTTTGCAAACGAGTAAAAGTTTTTCGTTTTAAAACCTCAGGGATTTCGGAACAGATCTTAATAAGAAAGTTGGTCCTCACAACTACTTGATCTTCTACTTAGTTAAGGAACATTTATAGTGATCTTAACTTTCCTAGGTTTTTTAACAGTGTTGAAAAAATCAAAGCTTGCTTGAACAGGATATCCCTTAAAGATTTTATTTATTCTCCCCTGTCTCCCTAAGAACTAAAGTTCTTGTGAGGGTCAAAGGAAGGTTGATACTGAGTAATCAAAATAAGTTGACAGACCTCTGATAAAAAATATTACACAGATCTCAGCCCTGATATAAACTGATTGCTCCCATCTTCGTGTTTTAAAAAGTAAATACTAAGACAAGTGGTGAAAGGAAATTCAGAAATGATTGCCCCCACCTAGTCCATTAAGACGATGAAAGGAAATTCAGAAATGATTTCCCTTGTCTTAGCGTTTAAACGCATAAATATTTTCCGAAGTGGTGAAAAGAAATTCAGTAGAAAGGGGTCAGACAACTTCACCGGGGTACTGAACAGGCTCACTGGAAGTGAAGCAATGTCTGAGAGATCTGTAAGGATGTTATACATAAACATCAACTTACTCTGGTAATCAACGCTTTCTGAAAACCTGATCATTTCCCCAAATTCTGATGGGACTTCCCTTTCTTAAATTATATAATATCATCCTTTTGATGCAAGTTGAGAATCACAAGACCTGTTGAATATCCTAGGACCGTTACGACTGTCTTAAATCATTCCCCAAACTTAGTAGTGAGAAAGCGAAAATTTCGAAAGTGACTTCAGCCGTGTTTGGAAAGAGTATCTGAATTCGAAAAAAATTCTGGGGTACCAAGCGAAAATTTTCTTCCCCCCTTCTATCTTTTTCCTTGAATGTTTTCTGTTTACTTTATCCTATGACTCCATTCACCCAATTTTCGCACCTGGTCTACTGTTCTTCCCGCCTCACAGGGAAGCAGGATCCCTAGTTGGAGCCTATGTTGGAACCGCCCTTGTTTTTCACCTCGCTCAATTTTCAATTTTTTATACTTGAGATCTAAAGTTGCTTTCATTCTCCTTCTGAAATCATAAAACTCTGAAATCTTGTCCCATGAATAGAAATGCTTTGTCACTTTCAAAAAAGGGTATGTTTTTCGCAAAAATGTTTGCTCTTTGTTTTATTTCGAGGTCTCGCAAGTCGGACACTTTAATTTTTGAATTCACAAGTCCCGTGTCGTGAAACTGCGAACTCGATTTTAATTTTCTCTTAAGGCATTAACTAGGGTGAAACCTTTAACCCATGATTAGGTGTTGTCGGGGTTTCGTGCCTCGGCATACATCAAACCCAGGTTTTTGTTCTTGTATCCCCGATAGCCGAGAACACGATGACTTTGTGATAACCTTGGTTGCAGACTAAGGGTAAAAAACTAACCATGATTAAATATTGGTTCTCAGCACATCGTCACTTGGCACTTTCTTTCATCGAGTTAGGGTGTCCAAAACTCTGATTCACGAAGTTGCAACATAATTATACCGAGATTAATTATTCACTTAATCTAAGATTTCCTTCTCTTAATTCGATCCTTAATTGTCGCTACATCGCGATATCGCGACTCGGCATATCATTTTCCCAAAAGTTTGTCTTCGAATTCCCGAATTGAGCTATGGCGATTAAGTTAATTATAAGATTAAGGTTGCGCCAAATCACGATTGCCATTAATTACGTTAAAATAAGCACTCGCAGTCTCGCAAGTTGATGAGTCAAAATATGAAAAGGAGATTCACAATACAGCGAAAGACGAGAAAATTCTTTAAGTCGTTAAGATTTGTAATTTTAAATTAAACGAGATCCGTCCTGCGCATCGAGGTTGGCACTCTTCATGAGGTATTTACTTGCTCTCCATAACCCGACTTCCTGTCAAGGCATCGAACATTGATGACATTAATGAAGAATTAGGGTAAATGCGCGAATAAATCAGATCGGATTTATACAATAAAGTTGGTTTTATTTAAGATTTGACAGACTTATTTCAAAGGTACAGGATTTTCAAATATATACGAGAGTTTCATTCTATTTTTAACATTTCTCATAAGCGCACAGAGCTCACCTTTCTCCAAGGGAACTCATTTCCGCATGTATACACAGGTCTATTGCAGAAGAGCGAAAAAGCAAGCGTCAGCCATGGCTCCAAGGAGAGCAGCGAAAGCAAATGTCGAGGTTCCAGCGTAGGGTGCAGAAAACATCTCAGATACTTTGCCTCAGATCGGCGGCTCAGTATCCACCTGGTCGTTTATTTCAGACATTCTGCAATCCGATTTGGTAAACTATACAGACTCAGATGATGATGACAATGACATTGTAAAAGACGACCTGAACACTAAGTATAAGATAATTGTTCAGTCGGGGATGCACCTGGTTGCAACCAGACCTTGGTTGCTCCCATACTACGATATGATCCGATGGGCATTGGATCATGTAAACTTACACGGTCGAGACTTTCAGACCAAAGCATATCCAGTCTATGTATAAGCTACCAACGACTTCTGAATGTATATATGGCAATGAATTCCTGCAGGAATTCAAAAATAAGGAGTGCGACGAATATGATAAAACCATGTCTGGTTTGATAAAAGACTGGGTTTCGCGCTCCGCAACATTCGGAGCGAATGACAAGGGAGTATATTCAATTTCTTCGTTGGAGCCACAGTTTATGTATGTGGCAATGATGACGTGTCGACTTTTCGGTAGTGAGGATACCGCACATTTTTACATCCAGTGGGTACCTCTCATCTTTCGAGTAGCAGAAGGTTGTTCATTTAATTGGGCGAACATGCTCTCTGACAGTTTGTTCGACAGGATCACAGAGTACCGGGAGAAAAAAGCAGCCGGGAGACCATCCGGATTCTTCATGTCCGCGTATATCATCGACGCAATATGCTCCATGACACCTTTTCCTTTGATGAATTGGGCCTGGAGTCCAACCGAAGAAAAAATTGTGCATGAGTACCACAACAAGCTGTGGGAAAATAATGCAAATAAGTTTATTTATGAGATTTTCAACTGGGTGATGGTGCCCCTGCACCTCGCCATTTTTGGTCTTTTTCCACCCCGCATCTCGGATAGCATTCCTGCGAATCTGAGTAGTATCGCGGACTGGTATGTAGAAGAAGAATTCTCCTATTTTAGAGTTTTCAGAGCTGTTGTTCCTGCTCTGGTGCTCCCACAACTTATCCCCGACAAACTGGCATGTCACGAGATTGCTCGACAAACAGTGATCGGCGGCGTAAGCAAAGAACTGAAAGCATCAGCGAAGAAGGTATGGTCCTTTTTCCCTATTCGGCTTAATTCCTTTTCCTTATTAGATTTCGTACATGCTAAGGTTGAGGCTGCAACCTTAGAAGACTTGAGCCTAGTCTCTATTGGTTACAAAAAGCATGATCCTCAGAGAGTTGTAAGCACCCATTTGGGAAATTGTGGATTAAAGAGGTTTGAACACCAATGCTCACCCTCGGATGATGTTTTCCGAGGGGCGAGGTCCTATTCGGAAGTACAATTCCGAATCAGATCTCTGGCTCCCGAAGACAGGGATTCTGTTTTAAAATTTCAGGAGCATAGGAAAAGATGCCTCCCCGTTTTGCTGGGAGGTATGGGACTTTCCAAGGATAAAGAAAAAGAGGCCGAAATTTCTGAGGGGAAAACTTCTAATCCCAAAAAATGTCAGGAAGGGGAGCAGGAGAAGAATCATGAACAGGAGAAGAATCTTGAATAGGGGAAGAGTCCCGAGCAGGAAAAGAATCCCGAGAAGGAAAAGAATCCTGAACAGGAGAAGAGACCCGAACAGGGGAAGAATCCTGAAACAGAAAAAGGGACAACTGACCCACCCAAGGAACATGGTCCAGAGGTGGAAGTGAAAAACACCGACTCGCCCAAAACTCAGAATCCAGAGACAGGGACAGAGACGAAGACCCCCGATCCTCCGAAAGAGCAGGACTCACTCATCACACCAGGAAAGGCGGCGAAGCAGATCGGACAACCCATCACCTCTGGCACACCCTTGCAGTCAGCACAGGGAGGCGTTAACGAGGGATGTATTTTTGGTGAAGAACTAAGACCTATAATGCAGAGGAACTCCCCCCTAATGAGTTATTTTTTGACAGGAAAAGAAAAGCTATAGTTAATCGGGAATTTTATCAAGAAGGAGAGTCCACTAGTAAAATGTTCAAAGTGATGACCGATGGGATGAACAAAAGGAAAGATGAATTTTCCACAAAGATTGCAGGGACGTTGGGAGCGTACACGACGGCAAATCAATTCTCGGTCGAGGCGTTAAAGAATCATCTCAAAGAAAAAAATCGACTGATCAAAACTCTTGAAGTCCGAGTAGCTTCGGTTGCAGAAGATGCTAAGAGTCAAGCGAGTGGAGCAATAGAACTGGCCAAATTGGCCAATAAGAAATAAATCGAAGTCCTCAAAACCAAATAGGAACAAGCAAACTCAGTGATCCGAGATGGTCGGGTGCAGTTGGGCCAATAGAGGGATACGATCACACGATTACAGGCTCAGTTAGAGGTCGCAGAAAGCAAGGTGATTGACATCGAGATTGTTAAATCCCGAGCAATCGACATTCGGAGCAGGATTTATTCTGCACAACAGAGTCTGCTAAACAAAATAGGGGAGTTTTGAAAAGATTGCTTGTTAATGAATCATATTTCTGAGAGTCTAATTGTCAAGGAAAGAAACGGAGAAGCTGCTCGGGTCGTCTTCCAGGAAGCAGTGATAGCTACCAACAATATATTTTCAGCAGGGACCCCAGGGCTCTCCATTGCCGAACAGACTAGGGGTAATATTTTGTTAAAGAATTGGGAGCATGGTATTACTTTAAGCAAGGAGCAGGCACAAAAAGTGACGAATTCACTAGAAGAAACCTTCAAAGTCATAAATGGTGAGCTATTAGGGATGGAGAGTGGAGGAGACACAGAGACACTAAGGCAGATGAATATGGAGCGGATCTCCCTCGACATGAAGGAGAAAAATGAGAGAAACTTGACGGAAATCTCTAAGATGGACAGGGCAAACATTGCTCAAATTGATGAGCATCTAATTCAACCCAGCACACAACTCGACACCCTTGATATTGTTGATGCATATATGGGGAATAAACTTCCACAATTAGCTTGGGAGTGTTATTTTGCCGAACCCATTTGTCAAGCAGAGTCGTCATAGCTTGTGTCCCAATTCGTGGACAAATGTAGGATATGCATCGAGTCTATGCAAAGACAAGCACCTGGCACTTCTTGAAAACGGAGTAGAAGAGATGGAGTGATTTCGCTCCTAACAGCTGCCAAACGGAACCGCCACAGCTTGTATCCAGTTTTACGGACAAAATTATCATATGCACCGAGTCACGTAAAGGAAGCACCTGGCACTTTTTGAAAATAGATTATGAAAGGGCAAATTTGTATAAATAGATGACAAAAAGAAGAACAATGGCTGGACTTTTTGGGATCAAATTGTAATAGAGTTTTTTGCATGAAGGAAGTTAATACAAGAAAATTTGGGGATTCCTAATTTCGTCACGACTGTGTTGCAAGTTTGTTTCGTTATGTTATTTGTTTCTTTTCATTTTGCTCTACATAATTGATGTGTATCACTATAATTTAGTACGACCACTACTGTAGTGAAAGGGATTTTATCTTTCTGTAATTGTCTCTTGTCTTTCCTCTGCACCAGCTTTGGCGGGTGTAAGACCAATTTGCATTTACAGAATCATGTATTTATTTACACTATATCAATTATGTCTGTGTTAGTTTCTTCTTCTATGTATGTGCGAGTTTCCTATTGACAGGAACCTTACGTTGTCTTCAGCTAAACGTTTTTCTCTCATCCCACATCTTTTTATTGAAAATAACACAGTTACGGGAAAGGGCCTTCAGTTTGTGTTTTTATTTCATTCTTCATGCAAAGGTTTCTCTTCACCTCGACCGAATTGAACAGCGTTGAAATCTCTCGTTAAATCATTTCATACTTGTATTGTTCCTCAATGATTTTCCCCGCAGCAATTCAACCAAATATTCAACCTGGGTTAGCTAATCAAATACATATCGCTTTAAATCTTTTTGACACAATTCTTAAAACTGCGAACACCTGGGAGGAATTGGAACGTTCATGGGAAGCCATTGAACAAGATATTACTACCCAAGAACAGTTGGAAGCTAGACAGCGAGAACGTAGAAACCTTCATTAGTTTCCTACACCGAAGGTGACTTTATCTTCGTATTCATATTTTATATACTTTCGGATGCCTTGACACTGTATTTTAAGCCTTAATACAGACTCAGGAACAACACACTATTTGGACGTGAACACCTATTCACTGCCTCTGTCACACTTTTGACTTGTACTAAGAAAATTATGTTTCAGACCATCCACAAGCAGAACGTACTGGGCATCTCCTTTGACATTACTCAAACTCACCATCCCTCCATCCTTGATTTTACCTAGTTCATCATTTTCAAGGATCACATTTCTTGTTTTTCTTTTACTTATTGACAGAAGCTTATCCTTGTCTCCAGTCATGTGCTTGGAACATCCACTGTCTATATTCCCATGGACCTTTTGTTTTTGAGTTGAAAGTGCTAGACCACCTTTTTCACTATCTTTCCTTTTCCATGTGCTGGCCTTTCTATCTAAGAACTTTATCCTTGGATCTGCTTTGTAATTCTTCAGATGGAAGTTTGTAGCTTTGTGGACAAAGTTGTGACAATTATAGAATTCAATCTCTTTGTTCAATAGGTCAAAGTTATTGTTGCAACGTTGTCTACTCATTGACTGTTTATTATTTCTTGACCTCCTCAGTTGTATGTCTCTAGACTTAATTTGGCAATTTGCAATCTGTGATGATTTGTTACTTTGTTGTATCATTCTTTGTTGTGGCGGATATTTATTCCTTGGAAATCTTAATTTCTCATGTCTAAGTCTTAAGGAACAATTTACAGTTTTGTGACCAAAGTTAGAACAGTAGAAACAATATCCATAGAAAATTTCTTTGTACCTAGAAAATGGTTGTCTTCTTTGAGAAAATCGATTTCTTCCATGATGGTGATTTCCTTGAGAAGGGAGTGTATTATTTCCTTGTTCTACAGATTCAGTTCTGGCACCTTTTTCTTTACTCCTCCTGGGCGGTTGATTATCTTCCTTTGTTTCTGCAGGTTTGTTGTCATCATTGGTTGTAGATTTGACAAACTTGATGAAGTCTTTGTTGGTTGGGTGACCACTACTTGATCCCTCTTCATAACCCAACCATGTTTTCAGCTTTGGATTCCTTTGTTGATTCAAAATGGTGGCTAATCTATCTGAGGCTTTGATACTTGATAGATTCTAATGATACAAGGCTTGAAACTTCTCCAACTCTTTCCTAGTTTTCACTATTTCTTCTTCCAGAGCTTTACATCTTGCCTTCTTTTCTTATAATTGTTGTTTCAGAATGTCCTCGATTTTCTTTGCCTCTTCTAATTCCACTTTTAGCGGGGCAAAGTCTTCATCATGTTGTTTACTATGTTTCTCAAACTGTATCAGCAATTGTTTTTCTTTCTGTTCTTAATTCTGAGTCTGTTAATCTCTTCCAGTGCACTGATCAGTTCTCCTTCCATATCAACCACAGCTTCTTCTTCATTATCCTCACTTCCTGTGATTTTATTATCATAATCATATTGGTCCATAAGCATGAAGTCATTGTCCTTATCTTCACGTGAGGAGTCACTATCTGTGTCTTTTGAAGAGTTAACATCGTTTACACATAAACTTTTCTTTTTGCCAAATCTCTTAGGTTTGAACTTCTTTTCACCTTCAGAGTTCTGGTCATGTTTCTTGTTTGGACATTTATTTGCAAAATGACCTATCTTACCATAGTTGAAACATTTGAAGGGCATCTTACCTTGGTACTTTCCTGATCCTTTCTTTAGTCTTCTCACGAATTTTGCTTCAATTTCATCAGGCTCAGAATCTTCATTATTATCTGCTTTAAATGATGCTTCTCTAGAGGTGGGTTTATCTGTAACTATCCTCATTTCATATGCAGTCAACGTTCGTAGAAGTTGATCAAAAGCCAAAGCATTTATATCATTAATTTATTCTATAGTCGAGACCTTTGGGTTGAACTTATCTGGCAGAGAACTCAAAATTTTCTGAACTAAAGAGGGTTTCTCAATTTTTTCACCAAGTGCTTTCATTGCATTTACTAGTTCTTCAACTCCCAGAAAATGCTTCCCAATGGTTTCATCTTCTTTCATCTGTATCTTTTCAAACTGTACTCTATAGTTTTGAAGCTTAGCATCTTTTACCTTCTCATTACCTTCATAACTGCTAATGAGTTTGTCCCACATTTCTTTAGCAGTTTGAAGATGCATCACCTTTACAAACTTAGCTTCTGCAAGTCCATTCAAGATAGAATTCATTCCCTTAGCATTAAAGCTAAATTCTAACTTATCATCCTTGGAAGCTAGCACAACGGGCTTTATGTATCCAGTCTCTACTACATCCCAAACATCAACACCTAAGGCCATTAGGTATGTTCTCATTCTAACCTTCCAGAAGGCGAAGTTTGTTCCATTGAACAGAGGGGCCTTATTGGTTGAATTTCCTTCATGGCTTGACATGTTTAAGCTCCAGGATATACCCTTAGATAAAAGGGGCCGACTCTAATACCAATTGTTGGACAATTGAGAGGGGGGGATGAATCAGTTGTTACTGTGCTTAAACAATTATGCCTATTTTAAACTCTTCACAGAGAACTCAATGACAATCACAATAATGAAAGGAAGTAAGCAATAGAACATTTAGCATCATTCACACATATGATATACACAGAGACAGATATTTCTTGAGGAAACCCATAAAGGGTAAAAACCTCTTCTTCTTTATATGATAAGTAATCTTTACATTCTGTACATTATCATACTTATGAGCACCAACTCATAATGAGGCTACAACCTCTATTTTGTAAGCTGCTAATTTCTTAGAGAACCAACTCTCTATATTCTCTAGCACCCACTAGAAGGAAGCACCAACTCCCTAAGATTTCCAGCACCAACTGGATGAAGCACCAACTTCCTAAGAGTTCCAACACCAACTGGATGGAAGCACCAACTTCCTAAGAGTTCCAGCACCAACTTCAAGTTACACAGGCACCAACCTATATATCAGAGAATCAATGTTCTCCCTTGCACCACCCTGCCACCCTAGTTTATCTGGCTGCAACCAGATGGAAGCTACAACTCCCTGTGTTTAAGCACCCACTTCAACCTCTGAGGACAACAATCCTCCCTAGCACCTCCCTACCACCCTGAAATATCAATCTTTTCTACTGAAACTTATTACAGTGATATAATGTTCATTAATGGCTTACCAATCTAATCATTGTTTTGCTACACTTCCCTGCTCTGTCTGCCTCATTGTCTTCCTGCACACATACCTTGCACTTTTTTTTCTTCTGCCTTTTATGCTATGTGCACCATGTCCATTCAATGCACCATTCCTCTTCTATGTATTTCAACTGTTGCACACTGCCTCCTTCTACACGCCTGAATCACTCTCAACAATAGCCCTCATCTCTTCTTTGTTCTACATTTTGATCATCTATGTGCACCTTGTGCATGCTATATGTGCAATTCTTCTGCATGCTCTACACCACGCCATTGTTCACCACATTGGGATATACACTGCCACTCCACATTTCCACCACTTCACTCCCTCGAGCATCAACACACTCTTTTTGTTCTGTATGTTCACCTCGTGTTGAGTCCTCTTCCTGATCATCATGGAAATTTCTCAGATTTTCTGGCGGTTATACCCATGCGTTCATCATCACTAGGTGTTATGATGAGATTCCTTAGCCTGTCTAGCAATCGAGACTCTTCATCTTCTTTATCATAGTCGAGCTCATCCTCTCTGTTGCAGTTACAGGCTTCAACACTCTTCCATCTATCAATCACCTCTATGAACAGTCTTCATTCCACTAGCAGATGCCTTGAGACTCTTCATCTCCTCTGGCAATCACACTGAGGCCTCTTTGATTTTTCTGTGTAGAAACAATCAGTGGTTTCTGGAAGTTACACTGTGAACCTCTTGAGCCTTATGCCTTTGGCAACTTTCACCTTTCCTTTCACATGTGGCCTCAAGCAGTGACCACACGCCTGCTCAGAAGGCACTTTCGTGATTCAAATTTTGACAATTCATGTTGTGAGGCTCCTCTGAAATGGAGATTAGCTTCATGCTAGCTCCTCCCTTGAGACTTTGTCAATGTGACCATAGGTTATGACCAGGGGACAATTATGAACATGCATTTCTCATTTCGGCATTTCGACATTCCTGTGGTGAAGAGTCTCGACTCTTCATGTTACAATCACCGAAAAGGAGCTTAGCTTGGTGCTAGTTCCTCCCTCTCACATGACTACTGACGGTGACCATAGACTACACCAAAAGGTATTTCGACATTTCACATTTTGACGTTTCAGCATTTATGTGTTGAAGTGTTTCGACACTCCAAGTCACGAACCCTGAAATTTTCAGCGTTTCGCATTTCGGCATTTCGACATTTCTGTGTTGAAGTGTTTCGACACTCCAAGTCACTAACCATGAAACTTTTGGTGTTTTTCATCTCGCAACTTTGGGACTCCTGTGATGAAGAGTCTTGACTCTTTATGTTGCAATCATCGAAACTCTGAAATTGAGTCAGATCAACGGTCCACAATCTTGATGGTTCGAAGGTCCAGATCTTTTCATGAATTCGCATATAGTGAGTTCCTTCCGTGAGTTTCTTCCTTGACTCCTCCAACTTCTGGTATCTGAAACTCAAAAATGGAGTCAGATCAACCGTCCACAATCTCCCTTTGATCAACAACTCAAATTAAGTCATGGTTTCACATTTCATGATTTTGTCATTCTTATCGTGAGTATTCTTGACACCTCCAACTCCCGGTATCCGAAAATTTGAAATGGAGTCAGATCAACAGTCCATGATCTCCCTTTGATCAATGACTCAGATTAATTCATGGTTTCCCATTTCACGATTTCAGCATTCTTGTCGTGAGTGTCCTAGACACCTCCAACTCCTAGTATCTGAAACTCCGAAATGGAGATTAAGTCATGGTTTCACATTTCGCAATTTTTTGTCGTGAGTTGCTTCCTTGACTCCTGGAGTTTACTCTTTTGAATGGGATCCAACGATCTCTTGTTGAAATTGCCATTGCCATGCCATTATTCTTGTGTTGTTGGTCATGATCTGATGCAGGAGCATCGCCAACACATCAAGCAAGTTAGCGCGGAAGCGGAAGACAGCTGGATAAGCCAGCACAGATTTTGAAATTGCCTTGGAAGTTGTTGCGCGATCTTAAATGAGTCATTTAAGATGAGGCGCACTTGTATATTGTAAATGGACCTTGAGTGGATAGCTCTCGTCCTTAATAGATAGACGACATTTAATATAGTTAATGCAGGTAGATAGGATTTTAATTCTAGACTAGATAGTTCAGGAGCTGGAGGGAAAACGGATATAGACACCCTCATTGTATCTTTGTAACATTAGCCTGAGCATAGGAGAGAATTCAAGGAATAGATAGAGAATTTAGGAATAATATCATGTAGAGAGTTGTGTAAGAACACCCATGTACAGACATTTGAATTAATAGAAGAAAGCTTGGTTCAAATTCATGGTTCGTGTTGTTCTCTATGTATTGATATTGATGTGCTCATGAATGATTTATTCCTGGTTATACATTTGCTTTTATATGTTGTGTATATGATTTCATGGTTGAGTTTGGAATCTGAAAGGAAGAAGGAATGAGTTCCAATTGTTTCTCTATTCGAGCCAGAGAATTCCTGCAAGGAGTGCAGTTGAAGTGTCCGCAAGGAGTGCGTTGACAGAGGGTTCAAATAGAGATAACTTTTGTTCTCATTCAGGCAAGAGGTGCAGTTGGGTACAGGATTCATGCAAAGAGTGCGCAGGCTGGGTAAAAGTCTCAGGGTTGCAAACCTGAGTGAGTCCTTGAAGTATTGTTGTTTCAAGTGTGCGCAGAGTCGAAGACTCCAACACTCAGACGTGGTTGGAGGGTCGCCACAAGGAGTGCATGCAAAGTTCCTTTCTGAGTACCTCAAAGTCGTGGGAAGCTCAGGAAGGATAGGTCTTCAAATTCGTCGAAGGGTTGAACAGAGAAGTTGTGGTTGAGTATTCAAGAAGGCGTTGCAAGCTACATGCAGGTGAACAAGTCTTCAAGGAGGAAGTACTTGGTTCATTCCACAGAATTTATCTGGAAGGAACGGACGGTCGGTATTCTCCAAGGAGAATTCGCGAATATCCGTGAGCCATCAGATCTTGTGGATGTGCGGGGGAGATACAGTGGTGTATTCCCAAAGGTGTAATCTTAGGATAGATAGAGCGTTGATCCAAGTTAGTAGGACCGTTGGATCTACACGTATATCGTGTATCGGGGTTTCGTTGGTTGAAACTCCAAACCATTGCAATGGGAATTGCGATATCGCGATCCGTGATATTATGACGAACTCAAAACCATCCATCATTTGGGACGCATGTCAGAAGATTCAAAGGAATCGAAGTTCGGAGCGTCATAGATTTCGGAGACAAGATACTGTTGCAGCTTGGAATCGCGAAACGCGATATCCCGACGGGAGAGCTGTGTGGGACCATGAGAGTCAGAGTTGAAGACAGGTGGCATAAGTCATCGGGTTTTCGTAGCAAGGAGTGCCGAGACATTGACCTTAGGATTTGTGATCCCGTGAAATTTGAAATCCCGATAGAAGTGACAGGAGTGGAAAAGGTCAACTCGCATGTGTGCGTCAGATTTTCGGCGTATCGAGCATCGGGAGTCGGTAAGACGAGTTTCTTGGTATCGCGAGTACCGAAATCATGATAGGAAAAGTCTAATAGAGGAAAAAGGAAAGTCAGTATTAACTGGCCATCGGGTCTCAGGGATTCGAGAGCCCAGTGATCAACCTTTGACATCGCGAAGTCGCGAAGTCCGATTCCCCGATAAGTAAAGAGAAGGGGGATCGCATGAAAAGTTCTATGGGTGTAGAATTCCTGATAGGGAATTAGAATAACCTTGGTGTTCTTTGGGCCGAACAAAGAGGAGATCCTGTGAGTGGGCGTACCTGCAGGTGCGTCTACGTCAGAGTGGTATCAGAGCTAGAAAATTTATTTTCTTTCTGTAGCAGAGAAGAAGGAAATTCACCATGCCATGAAGGAGACGGGACGTACAGTCACCTGATCCAGAGGAAAGAGAAAACCCAAGGAGAAGGGGTAGGCAGGTAACAAATCCAGAAATGGAGAGACAGATGCGTGATCTCCGAGCAAGACTCAAAGACATGGAGACAGCGCAAAGATGCACAGCTAGTGCAGGGGATCTCAGTGATTCCGAAAGCAAGGTTGAGGTTGAACATGAAGAGGAAGCTTCAACTGAAGATGCATCAAAGGAGCGTTTGATCAGATCTATTGCATAGATGGGTGCAAAGGAAAAAATGGACATTCCAGTTTATGAGGTAAACTTGGATGCAGAGGAGATTCTAGATTGGATTAGAGCTCTGGATACATACTTCGACTATGAAGAAGTCGAAGAGGACAAGAAAGTCAAGCATGTTGTCACGCGCTTGAATGGACATGCAGCATTGTGGTGGGATGAGCTACAAGCAGATAGATGCTGCAAGGGCAAGCAGAAAATTAAAAGTTGGGATAGAATGATTGCAAAGATGAAGGCAAAGTTCATCCCTAGAGATTATCAAATCACTATGTTCAGGAGGATGCAGAACCTAAGACAGAAGCTGATGACAGTGAAGGAATACACGAAGGAATTCTATCGACTGAACATCAGGGCAGGTCATCGGGAGAGCGATGATGAGAAGGTTGTCAGGTATATGAATGGCCTGAGATACGATATCCAGGATGAGATGAGCATGGTAACCATCCGAACTGTGGAGGATGCTTATCAGATGGCTCTGAAAGATGAAGAGAAGCTAAGCCAAAAGAAGAGTCAAAGAGGCCGAGGCAGGAGTCATCCCATAGGCAATTCAATTGCCCAAGAAAGAAACCAGAAACCCAAGGAGGAATGGAAGAAACCTCAGGGTAAAGTTGAGAAAGGTGGAACCTCACAGCGGGGGCCATACGTTGAACAGAGAGGGCAACATACAGAGCATAGTGGAGGATATGTCGATAACAATATGTTTTCTCGTACCATAGGTAGAGGAAGAGGAAGAGGTGGAGTAGTCACATGCTTCACATGCAGAAAGAATGGGCACAAGTCTTATGAGTGTCCATAGAAAAAGAAGGACATCGGGGAAGCTCACATCACCGAAGCACAGAGGCAGGATGTTGAGGCCAAAGATGTTGAAGGCGGAAGATCGCTCATGATGCGAAAAGTCCTTTTGACACCTGAGAAGGAGGTGGAAAGTTCAGTCCAAAGGACCAGACTCTTTAGGATTTCTTGCAAAACCAAGGGCAGGGTGTGCAAGGTTATTGTGGACAGCGGTAGCACAGATAATCTCGTTTCAACCGAGATGGTAGAGAAACTGGAGCTGGAGATGACTGATCACCCGATTCCATACAAAGTTTCATGGCTACAGAAAGGACAGCAGGTAACTGTTACTAAACAATGCTTGGTTGAATTCAATATAGGAGGATATAATGATAAGATCTTATGTGATGTTATTCCTATGGATGTATGTCATCTATTGTTGGGTAGACCATGGAAATATGACAGAAATGTGATTCATGATGGACGAATGAACACATATACCCTGGAGAAGAATGGGAGAACCCATATGTTGCTTCCGATAAAAGATAAGGAGGTGAAGCCGAAAATAAGCAACACAGTACTTCTCATGAGTGGGAAGGAACTTCTTACAGAGGTTAAGAAGAAGGAAGATCCACAATTCTTTGTGGTTAGGAAACCGAGGATTGTTCTAACTAGCACAAGAGTGGATGATTTACCAGATGAGGTTCAAGAAATGCTGGAAGAGTTTGCTGACATCATAGTGGATGAATTATCTCGTTCTTTGCCACCGATGAGGAGTGTGAGTCATCACATTGATCTCATACCAGGAGCCAGTTTGCCAAACAAATCCGCGTACAGGTTAACGCCACAAGAAAACGAGGAGGTCAAGAAACAGGTCTAGGAGCTGCTAGACAAAGGATTAGTCAGAGAAATCTTGAGTCCATGTGTCGTCCCAACGGTACTCAATCCAAAAAAGGATGGAGGTTGGAGAATGTGTACTGACTCAAGAGCCATCAACAAGATAACCATCAAGTACAAGTTTTCATTGTCAAGGATGGATGATCTGATGGATTGCCTGAGTGGGGAAAAGTACTTTTCAAAGATTGATTTGAAAAGTGGATATCACCAGATTCGCATGAGGGAAGGTGATGAGTGGAAGACAGCCTTCAAAACCAACAAAGGACTGTATGAATGGCTAGTCATGTCATTTGGCTTGACGAATGCACCGAGTACCTTCATGAGGTTGATGAACGAAGTCCTGAGGGAGTTCATCAGGAAGTTCATCATTGTGTATTTGGATGACATACTGATTTACAGTAAATTAGTGGCAGAGCACTTGAAGCATTTAGCTACAGTAATGAAGAAGCTACAGCAGGAGAAGCTGTTGATTAACATGAGGAAATCTTCATTTATGAAGACCGAACTCATTTATTTGGGTTTTGTTATTTCGACTAATGAGTTGAGGATGGATCTAGATAAGGTGGAAGTAATCAAGAATTCTCCATCACCGAGGAATGTATTCGAGGTGAGGAGTTTTCATGGACTGGCTAGTTTCTACCGAAAATTCATCAGGAATTTCAGTGGAATTAGCGCAGCGATGATGGATACAGTGAAGAAAAGACATAAATATTTTCACTAGATAGCAGAGGCTGATAAAAGCTTCAATCTGTTGAAGTGGAATATCACGGAACAACCAGTGTTGGTGTTGTCGGATTTCCAAAAGACGTTTCAAGTAAAATGTGATGCAAGCGGATTTGCCATAGGAGCAGTCTTGAGTCAGGAAGACAAACCGAATGCATATTTCAGTGAGAAGCTGAATGAGGAAAAGGTGAAATACTCCACATATGATAAGGAGTTTTATGCTATCATACAGGCGTTGAAGAAGTGGAGGCACTACTTGATCCCAAAAGAATTTGTTTTATATAGTGATAACCACGCATTATAGTTTGTGACTCAACAGGAGAAGTTGAATCAGAGACATGTAAAATGGGTAGAGTATATGCATAATTTCACATTTGTGATTAAACACATTTCGGGTACTGCTAACAAAGTGGTTGATGCTTTGAGCAGGAAGTGTTTGTTGTTTCAAGAGTTTCAAGTCAAAACATTGGGTTTTGATGATCTCAGGGACATGTATGCTGATAATCAAGATTTTAAAGAAGCGTATGAAGCAGCTGAGAACCCAGTTCTCAGGGATAAAAGCCCTTGGACAGACTATATGATCCAAGAAGGATTATTGTTCAGAAGCAACCAACTTTGTATTCTGAAATGCTCCATGAGGGAGAATTTGTTGAAGGAGAAACACAGCAGAGGCTTGGCAGGACATTTTGGTCACGACAAGACATTTGCAAATCTGAGTGAATCATACTTTTGGCCGGGAATGTGAGAAAATGTCAAGAGTTTTGTTGACAGATGTTGAATTTTCCAGCATTCAAAGGGGAGGAAGCAGAATGTAGGTTTTTATCAGCCATTGCCCATACCAGAGAGGTCGTGGGAGGCAATTAGCATGGATTTTGTATTGGGGTTGCCAAAGACACAAAGAGGTGTTGATTCAATCTTTGTGGTAGTGGATAGGTTTTCTAAGATGGCACACTTCATCCCATGCCAGAAGATCAGTGAGGTGACTCACATCGCAAATTTGTTCTTCAAAGAGGTCGTTCGACTTCATGGGTTGCCAAAAAGTATAGTTTCGGACAGAGACACAAAATTCATAGGGCATTTTTGGAGGACCTTATGGAAGAAGTTGGGGACTAATTTGATGTTTAGTTCATCTTATCATCCTTAGATGGATGGAAAGACGAAAGTGGTCAACAGACGTTTGGGAGACTTGCTGAGAAGCTTGGTGACAGAGCACCACAGCCAGTGGGATAGTGTATTGTCGCAGGCAGAGTTTGCTTACAATGACTCAGTGAATAGGAGCACAGGTCAGAGTCCATTTCATATTGTGTATGGAATGCAGCCGAGAGGAGTTTTAGAGTTGAGGGATTCAGAAGATACTACGACTAGGAGCGCAAGTGTCGAAGAGTTCACAGAGGCGATGAAATAACTTCACATCCAGGTGAAGCAGCGACTGCAAAATTCAAGTCATGAATATAAGCGCAGAGCCGATCAGCATAGAATACAACTTCAGTTTGAAGTTGGTGATCTAGTTCTGGCACACTTGAGGAAATAAAGGTTCCCAAGGGGAACATACAATAAATTGAAAATGAAGAAAATCGGGCCATGCAAGGTCCTGAAGAAATTGGGAGAAAATGCTTATGAGATCGAGTTGTCGGATGGGATCGGAATATCTCTGATATTCAATGTCGCAAATTTATACCCATACAGGGATGGAGAAGCAGATACTAGAGCTGAGCAACTAGTGATCCAGTGGATGAAACAATTTCCAGTTGCAGAGAAGCCACATATGGAGTGCATACTGGATAAGAGGGTGAGCAAGAAGACCAGGAGGAAAGAATACTATGACTATCTGGTCAAATGGAAGGGTCATCCAGTGGAAGATGCCAGATGGGAGACTAAAGTAGAGATAAAAAGGCATGGATAGAATGTGCAGGATCTCATGGATAGGAGCCCATGAAAATTTTCAAGCAAGGGAGTATGATGCAGTAGCATCGCCAACACATCAAGCGAGCCAGCGCGGAAGCAGAAGACAGCTGGATAAGCCAGCACAGATTTTGAAATTGCCTTGGAAGTTGTTGCATGATCTTAAATGAGTCATTTAAGATGAGGTGCACTTGTATATTGTAAATGGACCTTGAGCGTATATCTCTCGTCCTTAGTAGATAGACGACATTTAATATAGTTAATGCAGGTAGATAGGATTTTAATTCTAGACTAGATAGTTTAGGAGTTGGAGGGAAAACGGATATAGACACCTTCATTGTATCTTTGTAACATTAGCCTGAGCATAGGAGAGAATTCAAGGAATAGATAGAGCATTCAGGAAGAAGAGCATGCAGAGAGATGTGTAAGAACACCCATGTACAGACATTTGAATTAATAGAAGAAAGCTTGGTTCAAATTCATGGTTCGTGTTGTTCTTTGTGTATTGATATTGATGTGCTCATGAATGATTGCTTCCTGGTTATACATTTGCTTTTATATGTTGTGTATATGATTTCATGGTTGAGTTTGGAATCTGAAAGGAAGAAGGAATGAGTTCCAATTGTTTCTCTATTTGAGCTAGAGAATTCCTGCAAGGAGTGCAGTTGAACTGTCCGCAAGGAGTGCATTGACAGAGGGTTCAGATAGAGATAACTTTTGTTCTATTTCAGGAAAGAGGTGCAGTTGGGTACAGGAGCTGTGCAAGGAGTGCGCAGGCCAAGTAAAAGTCGCAGGGTTGCGAACCTAAGTGATTCCTTGAAGGATTGTTGCTGCAAGTGTGCACAGAGTCGAAGACTCCAACACACAGACGTGGTTGGAGGGTCACCACAAGGAGTGCATGCAAAGTTCCTTTCTGAGGACTTGAAAGTCATGGGAAGCTCAGGAAGGATAGGTATTCGAATTCATCGAAGGGTTGAACAGAGAAGTTGTGGTTGAGTATTCAAGCAGGCATTGCAAGCTACGTGCAGGTGAACAAGTCTTCGAGGAGGAAGTACTTGGTTCATTCTGCAGAATTCATCCGAAAGGAACGGACGGTCGGTATTCTCCAAGGAGAATCCATGAATATCCATGAGCTGTTAGATATTGTGGATGTGAAGGGGAGATACAGTGGTGTATTCTCGAAGGTGTAAGCTCAGGACAGATAGAGCGTTGATCCAATTCAGCAGGACCGTTGGATCTACACGTATATCATGTATCGGGGTTTCATTGGTTGAAACTCCAAACCATTGCAACAAGAATTGCGATATTGCGATCCACAATATTTAGATGGACTCAGAACCATCCATCATCTGGGACACATGTCGGGAGATTCAAAGGAATCGAGGTTCGGAGAGTCGGATATTTCAGAGACAAGATACTCTTGCAGCTTGGAATCGCGAAACGCGATATCCCGATGGGAGAGCTGTGTGGGACCATGAGAGTCTAGACAGGTGGCATAATTCATCGGGGTTTCGCAGCGAGGAGTGCTGAGAAATTGACCTTAGGATTCATGATTCTGTGAAGTCCAAAATCCTGATAGAAGTGATGGGAGTGGAAAAGGTCAAATCGCACGTGTGCGTCGGAGTTTCGACGTATCGGGCATCGGGAGTCGGTAAGACGAGTTGCTTGGTATCGCGAGTACCGAAATCGCGATAGGAAAAGTCCGATAGAGGAAAAAGGAAAGTCAATATTAACTAGACATCGGGTCTCAGGGATTTGAGAGCCCAGTGATCAACCTTTTACATCGCGAAGTCACAAAGTCCGATTCCCCAATAAGTAAAGAGAAGGGGGATCGCATGAAAATATTTGTGGGTGTAGAATTCCCGATAGGGAATTAGAAGAACCTTGGTGTTCTTCGGGCCGAACAAAGAGGAGATCCTGTGAGCAGGCGTACATGCAGGTGTGGTTGCGTCATGATATTTTCCATCAATGACAAACACGCATACTATGCACTATCTCGTCTGATCTTATCGAGCTTGCTCTGCTGCATCTTCCCAAAATACGTTTGGTGCCCGCCTGGCACATTCTTCATGTACTTAATCCATCGTCAATGTTGTACTTTCCATCAATGAAAATAATACACTACCTGTAAAACATGACAACACTACCAATTTCACACAGACACATAGGCGGGCGCTACCGAAATTTTGGAAAAGACCAAATTGTGCAAAGTTATTTTTGGACGCTTCTGCTAGTTTTGAGTGACTAACTTAAAAATTGGATTATGAACAATTGTGAAGGCATTTTGAAAACTAGAGGAGGTTTGTGTTCATCACATACCAAATAAAAAAAACCTCGCTTATATTTTCAGAATGTGTTATGGTTTGAAAGATATTATACATAGAAGTGGAGCTACCAACTGTTTTACAACGGCGCTATTGAATTTCATGTAGCGGTCAGGGTTTTGATATTCGCCTCGTTGGGAGGTTTCCACCTGTCAAGGAGGATTCAAATGGATTCTCAAGGATCATTTATATGTCAAGGGACACCTGGACCTAGGATTTAACTCCATCAAAGGCCTCATGCAATGAGGTGGAAACAATTTATTAATGACTTCCAACAAATTCCTGAAAATTAGAAGTTTGTTGGATTTTTTTCTCTTTGATTGTTGCCACCTATATCCAAGGCTTAGAATCCAATGGAGGAGAGGGAATTCAACCTCCTAAGTTTATTTGGATGCTATTTTCTATTTAAGGAAGGAGATATCTCTTGGAGAGGGGGATTAATGATCCAAGAGAGGCTAGAGAAAGTAGGAGCAGGCAATTTTCCTATGTGTGTTCATTTGTAAGCCTGTGGGCATTTTATGATTGTAATCATTACTGATATTAGAGACTCATGAGAGCTGTGATTTCATATTGTAACTCTTTTGTTTATATTTATTCTTATTTGAATATATTGCAGATTTGAGGATCAAAGGTTGCCAATGATTTATGGATCCCTAAGCAGTAGAGGCTCTGTTGTATTTTGCCCATCAATCATTGTTTATATTCAAGTGTTTTTTGATTCATTAAATTGAGAGGATCTCTATTTACCGAACATTCTATCTTATGTTTTCCTTCTTCATTCTTCCACATATCAACATATAATCTTGTTTTATGTTAAGCATCTTTTGTGCCTTCGATGAGTAGGATGTTTGTGACTCCATTTCCCATTGGTGCAGCCTACTAATCTGCAGTTTGTTTCCCTCTCCCTTTCTTTCTCCATCTTGTTGATCCACCTATTCAAAACCAAAATTATCTTTTACATTCTGATGGGTATTGAGCTTCCATTTTAGCAGTCAAAGTGTGATTTTCAGTGCTAACATTTTTGGCGTCGTTGTCGGGGACGTATTTGAGAAGATTGAAAAGCTCCCTGGGAAGAACAACATTGCACAACTCTAGCTTTAAATGGTGACTGAATTTGGACACCTTCAATACTACACATTCACCATGGCGACTCCATTTTTTAGAATTTGTTGGTGACTCCACTGGGGATGAGACAAATTAAATGGCTATGAAGGCTATCCTGGCCAAGAGGTTTTCCCCACTCAATTTCTCATCCATAGATGGTTATCGACATCCTATGCCTCAAATTGATGAACGGAAAGATCTGTTGCCCAGATTTTATGAAGGTGAGGATGAAAACCCTTTTGAGCATGTTCATGAATTTCATGCTTTGATGCAACAGCTTGACATCCATCATGAAGATATATTGATGAAAATGTTCATGTATTCATTGGAAGGCTATGCGAGGAAATGGTATAGAAAAATCCCTGCTTCTAGTATTTCCTCTTTGAAGGACTTTCATGATGTTTTTTATTCTCATTTCAAGCTAATTTATCCAGCTAAAAGACTTTTTGAGAATTGTTGTGAGGGCTATGCATCATATATTCAGGATTCAGCAAGTGATTCCTCTAACAGTGGTGATGAAGGGGATGATTGCAGAGAGCAGGACTTAGATGATGAATTTCATTATGATTTTCCTAAATTTGAAGAACAAATGCATCATTCATGTCAAAATCTAGGTCCCCAAGAGAAAGATCAATGTGGACAATCCATCATTTCCATATATCCTCCTTTTCTTGATTCTTTAAGTCAAGAGGTCATCTTAGATTCAGATTTATTTCATCATGAGAATAGTGTTGCATCTTGTGATGATTGAATTCATAGCCTACCAATTGTTATTGTAATTCCTCCTATTGTTAATGAACCAGTGTGCCATGATTTGCCAAGTTTTGATGACTATGAGGATGTTTTCACTGAACAACCAGTTGTCCCAGCTATTGTACTAATCCCCTCAGCCATTAATAGTCAAATGGTCATTGATTCTCCTTTGTATGATGATTATGAAGATGATTTACAAGAACAATCTGTTGAAGACCTTATATCAGAGAAGTACCCTTCCCATCAAAGAAACAATAGCTTGTTTCAACCCTCATGTCATATTTTTGTTGTTGAAAAAGAAGAAAAAGATGATAATCTAATTTTAGAGGGTGAAAAATTGAGAAATTGGGACCATAAGCCAAGCTATGATGAATATCCCTCACAATCAGAAGATAAGACAGAAGAATGTAGTTTCCAAAGAACTTTTAATTGTGATGAACTGCCCTATCAACCCCTTATTCCTCTTGAAGACACAAGCTCAGTTTCCTCAATAAGCCAAGATCAAATGCCATGTGATCATATGAGAGAGGTTGGAATTAAATAAAGACAAGCATCACTAATCCTTTTTCCTAATACACCTCATGACCAGGAGTGGACCAAGTCCATATGCATTAAGGATGAATCTAAAAATCAGCAAGTCATGCAACAATGAAGCACAATGGAGGAAGGACCTAATGCAGTAATTTTCATTTTTACACAAAGAAATGTTGTAGGGGAAAGTATTGATGATGCTTTTGAGGATCCATTTGCATTTTTTCTGCAAGCAGCAAGTGGGCCTAGGCTCATAGATTTCTTCAATGGAAAGTGTATTGCCAAATGTTTCTTTGACGTTCCTTCAAGTAGGAACTATCTCTGGTGCTTAAGGAAGCACATTTAAAAGCTTCAAATAGTTGAAGAAGTGATGAAATGGCTTCATTGGTTGTTTCATGTAACTTGAATGCTTCATTTTCCCAATAATTAGAGTAGGTGTGTGCAATAATCTTGTTGGACAAGCATCATTTTCATCATTTTTGTCACTTTCAGTTTTCATTTGCACTTAGTTTTAGTTGAAGGTAACAGATCAAAGCAGATTGTAGAGTTTAAAGGTTGGGAGCATCCCTAGGATAAGGCACTGAAACTACAAGAGTTCTTAGAGCCTCACAGGGAGGACTCTATCCCCCATGGAGCCTAAAAAATGTTAGCACTGAAAGTCACACTTTGACTGCTAAAGTGTAAGATCGGACACCCATCAAAATGTAAAAGATAATTTTTGTTTTGAATAGGTGGATCAGCAAGATGGAGAAAGAAAGGGAGAGGTAAAAAAACTACAGATCAGTAGGCTACACCAATGGGAAATGGAGTCACAAACATCCTACTCATCGAAGGCACAAAAGATGCTTAACATAAAACAAGATTATATGTTGATAGGTGGAAGAATGAAGAAGGAAAACATAAGATAGAATGTTCAGTAAATAGAGATCCTCTCAATTTAATGAATCAACAAACACTTGAATATAAACAATGACTGATGGGAAAAATACAGCAGATCCTCTATTGCTTAGGGATACATAAATCATTGACAACCTTTGATCCTCAAATCTACAATATTAAAATAAGAAGAAATATAAACAAAAGAGTTACAATATGAAATAACATATCTCATGAGTCTTTAATAGCATTAATGCTTACAATCATAAAATGCCCACACGCTTACAAATGAACACACATAGGAAAACTTAATGCTCCTACTCTCTCTAGCCTCTCTTGGCTCATGAATCCCCCTCTTCAAGCAATATCTCCTTCCTGAACTAGAAAATAGAATCCAAATAACCTTAGGATGTCAAATCCCATCTCCTCCATTGGATTCTAAGCCTTGGAGATAGGTGGCAACAATCAAAGAGACAAAAATCCAACAAACTGTTAATTTTCAGGAATTTGTTGGAAGTCATTAATAAATTGTTTCCACCTCATTGCATGAGGCTTTTGATGGAGCTAAATCCTATGTGTAGGTATCACTTGACATCTAAATGATCCCTGAGAATCCATTCTAATCCTCCTTGACAGGTTTAAAACTCCCAACGAGGCGAATATCTAAACCGTGACCGCTACAGGAAATTCAGTAGCGTCATTGTAAAACAATTGGTAGTGTCGCTTATATGTCTAATATCTATCAAACCATAACACATTTTGAAAAAATGAGAGAGGTTTTCGTTATTTTGTATGTGATGAACAAAACTCTCCTCCATTTTTCAAAAATACATTCTCAATTGTTCATAATCCAAGTCTTAAGTTAGTCACTCAAAATTGGCAGAAGCGTCCAAAAATAACTCTACACAATTTGGTCTCTGCCAAAATTTCGGTAGCGCCTGCCTGTGTGTCTGCATGCGATTGGTAGTGACATCATAATTCGCAGCTACATCACT
Source organism: Picea engelmannii (assembly GCA_009831015.1). NCBI lineage: Eukaryota > Viridiplantae > Streptophyta > Pinopsida > Pinales > Pinaceae > Picea > Picea engelmannii. Next base: position 81,319 of record ML780720.1, read on the forward strand.
TCAATGTTGATGGATTTGGTAGCATCTGACATGAAAATGGATTTGGTAACAACCGATGGAATTCATAGTGCCATCATTACACTTCTTAACAGATTTGGTAACATTTTAGGTAGTAAAATGGCAGACCATGCTATATAGATGATTCTGCAACGCCATGGTGCTACAGAATATCTATGATTTTCCATATGATGAGACTAATAAATAACTTTGAGTTGATATATGAAATCCTTTTTTTAACCTGTTAGAGGTTATTTAGTTTCTTATGGAGAGGCAGGCCTCTTCTGGTTGTAAACTCTTGTGCTAATAGGGATCTTGCAGTCATTTGCATTCTATCGACATGGCCAATTTAACAGACATAATAATAACTATGTACCTCTTTCCATATGAAAAAAACCAGTAAGAAATTATTCTTTCCTCTGGTGTTATAATATGACTCAACATCCCGGAAATATTATCTAGTAAAATCCAACAGTTCCCCAAGGAAACAAGACAACTTATCAAGCTTCTCTTTCATGCCTCGAACCATTCTTGGTCAACATATTTCTACAAGGGAATCTTTTCCTGAACTTTGTATTATATCGATCTGATTATACAAAGCTATTTCCATATGGCTATCATCCACCTCTGGATTTCAATATGACCCACTGGTCAATCCAAAGGTGTTTTACACCTTTGTAATCATACCTTACATCGGTCTCTCATAAATCCTTACAATCCTATCGTATTAAGGCATTAGACCCAACATCATCAAATTTTCATTCTTGTTGTTATCTCATGCTGTCATAAGTTCATCCCCATCTAAAAGGTCCATTAGTAGACCATACCTTACAACCCACCACAGGTTATAACATGTCTAATTTGCATGTTCAATAATTTTCCATATGCATTCTTATGCATAGACATGCCCTTGAGGTAACATGGGAAAACACTTCATTAGCATAACCATGAGCTTTTGAACTTTCTCTTAACGATTCACTTCTATATTCATGAAGGTTTCTATCAATATATAGGGTTCCTCTTTACTTTCTTACTGGATTATTCCAGTAGCAATTTTTAGTCAGTAAATTGACCTTACCATTTCCATTAATCCTCTAATCGTGAGGGGTTATACACATATATTGGGTTTAATCCCTTATTAAAACAATAATTACCACTTCTATGAATCCTTTCAATCCATTCAAATCCAAGTCTTGTTATTAGTGCTCATCAGCATAATCCCACTCATGTAGGAGTGGCCATCATTTCCGAAAATAAAATGGTAGGCTTCCTCTACCACAGACTATCATGATTCAATGTCGTTGGGTAAAATCCCAACTAAATTTTAAATATGCATCCTTCTACTCAAGGGACTTATGCAGATGTTTTTTGTTTGGCAGCAATATTCACAACAGTCTCATCTTAGCCTTGGTAACCCAATCTTATGTTTGTACAACAACACGTACGATTGCACAGTGAAGTCATCTTCTTTATTTGGAAATATTAACAACATACAGTGTATATTTCCAAAACATCTATCAACCGTATAAGGTTTCATTCCTCTCTTCAGTAGAGGTTTACTAAGCGCCCTAGGAATGGGTAAATCAGGGTGTTAGCCCTTAAGGTCCTCCAATAATATTTTTTTTTATACAACTCGTGCATGAGCCCAAGTAGACCAAGTGTTGTTGCCATGCTCTGATACCACTTTGTGACACAACAAACCCATTAAATGGATTTTTAAGGAAAGGGGCATCAAAATTTCATTTTCCTAATCCATCTCAAATCTTAGTTCTGTTATCTCCATCGAATTCTTCTCGCCACAAGATTTCTAACGATTGTCTCCATGCTCGAATCCGAGCTTAGGATTAGAAGATCTACCCTTCCAAAGTTCTTCGGGGGTTAATAGTTATGGGCCATGTGGAACCTATGTGGATCCAAATCCTTCATATCACCCTGAATTCTTCGATATACCTAAGCTCCCTTCACTCCTAGTTCTATGGCGAAGATCGATCCACCATTAATCGGCATTGTATCCTTATCCTTGGAAATGCACATGTCTAAGGTAAAATTCAGCATTCAACGCTTTTAGGTGCGCATAGTTTAACAACCCAAATCTCCCAGAATACTTTTCTTTTGAAGTCCCATGGGCTTGCCATGTGGCTTCGGCCTTCAAGCCTTTCTACACCACACTATTCCAAATCCTCTAGATTTGTGGAGTCTCAAAATTCCAAAGTCGCGGTACTTCACCATTCACATGGCCAGGCGGACATGTACCAAGGACTGACACACGTTGAGGGATAGAGGTGACACGTGCCCTCATCAAGGAGTGACATGTGTCACGTCCTAATGGGCCCAGGGGTCTGCAAAATATATGTATCCAAGTGACATGTGGCACCTCAATCGTGGGTCCACGTCACCTTGGGTGACGTCAACGAGCCATGTCGACCCCTAACACCTTATTCTAATGTTCCTTCAATCTCACAGTCAAGATTTTTCCACGTTTAACCATCGATATACAACTCTCGTTACTTCAGAGATTCGATATTCGGGAGTTTTGGAAGTGTCACCCCAAATCTTCCGAAGTGTCTAATATCTAGATTATCATATCTGGTGACATGTGTACTTAATGATGGATGGTTGAGATGGACTTCATTGTTCACGATTTCAGGAGCCTTCACACTTTAATGACTCTCGTCCAACTTCCTCTGGAGTATTAATTCTACGGACTACAAGATATCCTTCCACGTGGATGAAATAGGTAATCTCCAAAGATGACACATGGCAAGGCAGAGAGGACATGTGGCCCCTTCAATGGGTGACATGTGTCACGAGTTAATGGACTTATAGAGTCATCGCCCAAATCCAGGTGACATGTAGCACGTTGATCATGGGTCAACATCACTCCCCCTTTTTCCTTAAGGCACGCATACTCCCGAAGTCCTGAAATATCTCCACGTGGCCTCATCCATTCGACGATCGGTGTTCGGTGTTTGGCACTTGAACGTTCGAAGTTCAACATTTGAAGTTCAACGTTCAACATTCTACATTGAACGTCCCTCTACGATACTACACCCCGAATCCTCTGAACTCCCGAAATGGTCAACGTCATACTGACTATATCGTATATATGACGGTTGGAATAGTTCTCTAGCATCCTCAGATATACGACCCAGATTAACTTCAGGCTCCAGAACTTCGGGGGATCCGTCTCCCTTACGATGAATACCAAAATTTTCTGAACTCGCAAAGACTAAAGGAATCGAGGGGTTAACACCTATGCTCCTTCTCCAAATCCAACGGTCGTGACAAACCTTGCATCCTCCCAAACAAATCTCGTTCACTCATCTTCCAAACGAAAGGATATTCCCTTTTGAGACTTAAATCTCATTATCCTTCCTGAGCTTCATCAGTTCTGAAAGACTTAGGCATTGTTGCATGCTTTGCACTCTTTCTTCTGAGCTTAATAGACTCCTTCTCCTAGGAGACTCAAAACACTTGGGAATGTTTACATATAAATGGGAAACTAAGCCCGAGGTCGACGAATTGATAGTTCATTTTCTTAAACTTGAGCCACTATAGGGATCGAGCATTTACGCGTAAAAAGCATATAGTTCCTTACTTTCGTAAATACAGAATTAAGAAAAAGATAAGAGAACATAGTCTAACCATCAAGAAACATGCACATCCCTGAAACATTCACAGGATATCCAACTTTATTTTACAATATCAACTCAAATATATAGGGTATGAGAATACTTATCTATTTTCGCTTGTAGCAAACTAACTGATTATGGGTGTTTTCCTTTCCACCCAACCATAGGCTCAAAGGAATTCATTCTTAGCACTCTGGACACCCCCATGCCAATCCATGATATGACTAGGGAACTATGCCATTTCTCAAAGATCTTCTCTCTGTCGTAGCACCCCTGCGACGTTTATTATATGTTTCCCCAGCATCAAGCTCGCAACCTTCCTCTTTTCTTTTGCATGTCTGAGTCATGCGTTCCCCTCTATGCATGTGTTCTTGTCTGGTGTCTCTCCTAATCTCTGCAGAGCCTCACACGTGTGCCTCTTCCTTCCATGTATTCTCTGTGTCTCTATTTTTTTTATATCTTTTCCTAGGATTGTTCTCGACCTATCATGTTCCTTCAGTCAAAAGGAAACTTGGGTTAGCCTAGTCTACAAGACCCTACGGTACTTTGGGTTGACATTTTGAGTCAGACCATGCTCTCATTCATGGGGGTGGTTGATTATCTAACCACTAGTCCTTCCTTCATTAACCGATTCCTCTCCTTGGGATACGGATTAGGCTTATTATCTCAACAAAGGGAATTTGGGTCATTTGAACTAATGAACCCTCTCCATAGTTTCCTCAATCTTTCCTCTAGTGATATCATGCCCGGTACTTCAAGGATTTACCCCCAAAGTCAGTCATTAGCAATATAAATAATATATTTACATTGTCCCCATGCCATACCATGGTGATCATGATTAATGATTAATTACAAGTTGGGGGAAATAGGTGTATTACACTGATGGGTCTAATAGTTCCATTTTTCCTGATACTGGATTAGATGAATTAAAAACTCCTACAGTCTCTGCAGAAAAGGTTATGTCGTGGCATCAAATACCAGGGCATATCAGAGAGAAGGGTATTAGACTAATACATGGTGAAGTTATGGTTGAAGGTATGTCTAACTTCTCTATGAATTTTGATTTTTGTGAAAATTGTGTATATGGGAAGCAGAATCGGGTAAGATTCCCCTCTAGTGCAATGAGAGAAGATATAATTTTAAAACTAGTTCATAGTGATGTGTTTGGACCTGTGTCGGTTCCATCATTGGGAAAATCTATGTACTATGTCTCATTTATAGATGAATTCTCGATGAATACTTGGATATATTTCCTCAAGAAGAAATCTGAAGTCTTTGATAGGTTTAAAGAGTTTAAGGCTCTTGTTGATAATCAAATAGAGAAAAGAATTAAGGTGTTGAGGATAGATAATGGAGGAGAGTTCTATGGGAATGAATTTGAAGAATTATGTAAGTGTGGTATAGAAAGGAAAAATACTACTTCATATACACCTCAACATAATGGAGTTGCATAAAGGATGAACAGGACGATGATGGAAAAAGAAAATTGCATGCTCAGTGGTGTCGGTTTAGGGAAAGAATTATGGGCATAGGCAGTGGGTATTGCATGTTACCTGGTCAACACATCACCCTCATCAGTGCTAGATGACAAGACTCCACAAGAGGTATGGACTGGTAAGAAACCTTCTCTTACACATCTCAAGGTATTTGGCTGTGAGGCCTATGTTCATGTTCCAAAGGAAAATAGGAGTAAGCCAGATAAGAGGGTTGAAATGTGTATCTTTGTTGGGTATAAAGATGGTCTCAAAGGTTATAATATTTGGAACCCAGAAACTAAGAAGGTTGTGTATAGGTGATATGCGGTATTAAAAGAAATGAAGGATGTTGTTAAATAGGAAGTCCTAACAAGTAAGGAAGAACCAAAGAAAATAGAGTTTGATTTAAAGGATGATGAATCACACTCTACGGAAGAATAGGAATCCAAATAACAAGATCCTCATACTCCATTATTGAGGAGATTGGTTCGAGAAAGAAGGCTACCGAAAAGGTATACTCCATCTGATTTTCATTCAAATTTTTCTTTTTCTATTACTGATTATGATCCTAGAACTGTTAGGGAGAAAATGGATTTAGAGGATGGAAAAATATGGGAAAATTACATGGATGAATAAATGACATCATTGGATAAGAATGAGGCTTGGGATCTAGTGGATTTTTTGACTAGAAGAAGGACCATTGGTAGAAAATGGGTATTTAAAAAGAATTTGAATGTAGAAGTGAAAGTGGATAAATACAAAGCTCGGTTAGTAGCAGAGGGTTATTCCTAGGTTGAGGGAATTAATTTTGGTGAGATTGTTTCTCTTGTTTCCAAGTTAACTTTTATAATATTTATGTTATTTGTTGTTGTTTCATTTGATTTTGAATTAGAACATATGGATGTGAAAATAACATTCCTACATGGGGATATGGAAGAAGAAATCTATATGAAGCAGCGAGAATGCTTTGTTGTGAAGGGAAAGAAGGAGCTGATATGTAAGCTGAAAAAGTCCCCGTATGGTTTAAAAAAATCACCAAGGATATGGTATAAAAAAATTGATACTTAGATTATGGGACTTGTCTTCACAAGAAGAAAAGAGAATCATTGTGTGTTTTAAATTAATTGGTGATCATTTGATTTATTTGGTCTTATATGTGGATGACATGTTGTAAAATAGGAAACAACAAGGAGATTATCCAAGACGTGCAAACTCAATTGTCCTCTAAATTTGATATGAAGGATCTCGGTGCTACACATTTCATTCTGGGAATGGAAATTAAAAGAGATCGAAAAAAGAGGAAACTCTGGTTAAATCAAAGAAAATATGTAGACACAATATCGCAGATGCTTAATATGCAGGAATGTAAACCGATCAAGGTCCCTATTCTTGTTGGTGTAAAGTTATATGTGGATCAGTGTCCCAAGACACAAGAAGAGGAGGACATGTCTTGTGTTACATATATGAGTGTAGTTGGCAGCTTGATGTATGCAATAGTATTTACTAGACCATACATTGCACATGTAGTGGGATTTTTGAGCAGGTATACATCAAAACTAGCGAAGGAGCATTGGACAACAATAAAAAGGGTTTTCAAGTATTTGTTTGGCATTGCTAGCTATGGATTGTGCTACCAAGGAAGACCGATATTGGACATAGTGTTGGACATACATGGCTTTGTGGATGCATAATGGGCTGGAGATATGGATCATAGGATATCTACAAGTGGGTATGTGTTTAACATATTTTGAGGATCAATCAGTTGGATGAGCAAAAGACAGGTTGTAGCGAAACTTTCAACTGCAAAAGTTGAATACATGGAATCCACTCATGCAATTAAGGAAGCAATATGGTTACAAATATTATGTTCAGGTATTGGTTTGGTATAGCAAGCTATAAGGATAGATTATTTTTTCTGGCGAAGAACTTGACTTATAATTCAAATACAAAACATATCGATATTCAATATCACTTTGTGAGAAACATGGTTGAAGAAAAGAAAGTGTTTCTGATGAAGGTTGACACTTTGAAGAATGTTGCAGATTCATTAAAAAAATCTATGAGCACTGAGAATTTATCTTGGTGTAGAGGATCCATGGGCATTGTTTCCATGGATTGTTGACTATGTAACCTTGTAACCCCCTGTATGCAAAGAAAACA
>ML780720.1:105001-176034 GCA_009831015.1 Picea engelmannii
CCACGACATCAGCGAAGGGACCGAGGAGATGAGCTAATAGGAGGGGACATGGAGAGAGTGATACATAATGTGCATGGGAATATGTCTCGATTGACACAGAGGATTCCTATGGTTCAAGTGGAGGATCCACTAGAGGTGATGCAACGTAAGGTGGTGGGTGTACCCTGTGTGTGGGTGCGCCTCTTCCGGTGTCTTGCAAATGTTATAGTGTGCTACAATGACACACATCCAACACCATAAGTGTATATTCCATTGTCATGCTATGTATCGTCCGTATATATATATATATTGAGGGTGTGAGCCCCATTTTGTACTATGACACCATACATTTTTTGGACTTGAAAGGATGAAATATAAAAAAAAATTGTCTTTGGCTTTACTTATATATGTTACAATGTTACAATGTATGAGTGTGTTTTCTTTACTTAGTTATGTGACAAATGCCAATCCAAAATATAATTATCATATGCATCGGATACATGATTAGAACTTCTAGGGATGTGATTATAAGTAAGAAAATCAAAGTATCGTTCCAAAATTCATACTCGTAGGAATCATCAAAGTAGAGTAGGATCTCTCACATGGTAATTATCGTTCAACTGACATACGACTAACTGGGAGTTCAAGCAAAGTTCTAAAGATAGAACACCATGTGAAATGGCATCATGTAATAGCTCTATAAGGACATTATATTCATCCAAATTATTCATTGATGGCTCCAGACGAACACCACCTAAAGACACTAGTTGACTCTCGGGTGAGTGAATGACCCAAGAAATCGGCATTGTCTGTGAATCCTAAGTAAACCAAAGATTCTATTGACATATTCCAATCAATGGAAAACTCGATAAGTAAGTTGATGATGCAAAGGAAAATATAAAGAAGTATATACACTAAGATACACTAGTATACAAAGGTCAAGCCCAAGTTTCAGGGCTCAAGCGTAATATCTTTTAAGATAGAGCCCATTTATAGGCTCATCCAGAATATTCCCTTGACAATATGTTAATTTGTAGGCGACTTTATCTAAGACATGTTCACAATATAAGGACCGTGCCACATAGGTTTGAACTTACCTGCCCCCAGCGATTCTTTGTCTTGGTCATAAAGGATAACCAAGTCACCCTCAATGTACTATTAGGGAAAGACAGACTTATTGTATTGAACCTTAACATGACATTTATTCACTTCAATAGCCATAGAGGCATCTCAATTTTTCTCATCGAGGTGCTCGAGGTGCATGAGGTGTTCTTCAATATCGGATGTGTCAGGTAGGAGCTCAATTTCCATATTAAGGGAAGGGATTTCGCATTCAATCGAGAGAATCGACTCCATGCCATGTACTAACTGAAAATGAGAGAAACCAATGGAAGTATTTATCATGGTTCAGTATGCCCAAAGTGTAGGGTAAAGAATCAGATTCGATTCATACTTACTCTGGCTGACGGTTTTTTGCAAAATGGTCTTGATATCTTTATTCACTGCCTCTACTTGTCCATTTACTTAGGGATAGTAAGGGGAAGAATGGTTGTTCTTAAAACCTAGTTTTGATGCTAGCTCTTTCATGATTTCATTCTAAAAGTGACTTCCATGATAAATGGAAATCTCTTTTTGGATTCCGAGCTGAGCTATAATTTGGTTAAACACAAAGAATGTTGCAGTCTTACCATCGGATTTAATGGTAGGCATGTCCTCTTCCCATTTAGTAAAATAATCCATGGCCATAATAATATGTTGGTTCCCCCCAGCCAAGGCTTCCTTGCAGTCCATAAAATCCACCCCCACTTGGTAAAGGGACCGACGGTGATGACTGGGTGAAGAGGATTTGGGTATGAGCACATTTTCTGAGCGAACAACTCACAAGGATGACACTTCTTGACCGCTTCAACGCAATCTTTAAAAATTGACGGCCAAAAACTACCAGCTCACAAAATATTTTGGGTTGTCGCAAGCCCGGATAAATGACCACCACATGCCCCATTGTGAGATTCATTGAGAACAACTTCATCTTCCTCATGATTCAATCAAATACTTAATATATTATCCATCCCTCGATGATACAAAGTGTCATCGATAATAAGGTAGTTCTTAGACTGATGACGTATACATCGTCGATCGTCTCTCAAAAAATGTTGGGGTAACTTCAAGGTTTGAAGATAGATAAAAATGTCTCCATACTAGGGGTCTGAATATGAGATAAGGAAAATATGTTCATCCATGAATGAATCTTCATGAAAAATTTCCTCATCTAGTCGAGGGAAGTCTGACATTAATTCAACAAAAACTAGTGATTTCTTAGATTTCGCAGAAGCAAAATCAAGATCGAATTCGTGCAAAATAACAATCCACTTATTGTATTTTTGCTAAGCCATAAATAGTGGCACATTAGCCCTTAATTGGAGCATATTACATTAGTATTTTTATTTTATTTATGTCACCTTGGGTCCATTAGTTTTAATTATACCTCCTAGTCTCCTATATATACCAAGGAGACCTTTTCATTTGGAATCATCTTCTATTTGTAAATTTATGTGGTGCATAAGGAGGTTTCCCCCTAGAAGAGACTTATTATCTAAAATTATCTCTTTTTCAAGGCATTGAGTACTTATTCTAAGGTCTTTTATGCTATTTTGATATTTGGTTCTTAACATTTGGTATCAGAGCTCAAGGTCTTGGGGTTTCTCTACTACATCTGAGACACCTTGGAAATTTTGCTATAACTTCTTTTATACAATATTTCAGAAGGAAATCCTTAGATTGCATTTATTATATGGATAAAGGTACTTGGGGTAAAAATTCCATCTCCTGAAGCCTTATAATTTCAAAGATATAGCCTATGTAAGATAGGGCCCTGGAATCATCCTGAATTTAGCCATCATGGAATTTTCGCTATAATTTTTTTTTGTGATGTTTCAGAACATGAAACTTGGATTTTATTCATAGAAATTATCAAGGTATAATTTATACAACTTTCAGCTTTTGGGTCATCCTACGTTTGTAGATACACCCTGTGTAAGATAGGGTAGTTGAGTAGTCATATTAACTAGTCTCAAACATGTGTTCCGAGTTAAAAAATGATATCTTCTTCAGTGAGTATCCAAATTAAGTGAGACTAATTGCATTGGATAGTGGACAGTCTATAGAATTTTTTATGCAAGTTTCAAAATCAAATATCATATATTGTGCTCTTGGCACGCTTTACAAGTACGCTCTCCTGGAAGGGAAAAAATCATAAAGGTGTGGGGAAGTTACCATAACTTCCACTTGGCATATCCAATTTTGATTAGACCTATGGCATTGTAGAGAAGACTTATCAAAGAACTACAGAACAAAATTTTCAGCCCCAGAAAGGCCAAAATTTTGGAGATACGATAGAAGAAAGATCGTCTAGAAGAACCACCTCAAAATGAATGTTTAAAAGTGATACTTGGCCAACCTGCCACCAAAAAAGGGAATTTCTACACCAAATAAGCCTTTAGACAATCCTAATTGAACTCTTGATGAAAGTGAAGAAATGCACAGGGACATAAATGATTTACAAAAGAAGACAATAACAAAAGATGAACTACAAGGGATGATGGATTCAACTAAATATAAGTTGGGGACAATAATGGATACTAAGATGGATGGTTTAAAAAGGGAGATCATGGAAGGATTGAAAAATTTCCTAATAGAGATTCCACTTGAAAGTGAAAATGTATCCCATGAAATTCATGATGAGGACACAAGGAAGATGAATCAAGACCGAAGAAACTCCAACTTTCGGTTGAAGACTAACCACTTTCCTAAGATCAATATAAGGAAGTTTAATGGAAAGGATCCAATCACATGGATACTTCAAATGAAGCGGTTCTTTGATCTACATGATGTGTCACACACACAAAAGGTACGAATTGCTTCTTTATATTTAGAACCCAGTCAATTTGTGTGATATCGATGGATTTGTTCTCATAAATCACTAATCACTTGAACAATTTTCATGGAATAAATGATATCACGCTATGAGGATACAAGGAGAAATACCTTCTTTAGCCAATTCATAAATCTCAAGCAAAAGGGTTCAGTTGTAGAGAACATTGAAAACTTCTAAATATCAAATATAAAGGTAACAGATATTCCAGATGAGCACCTGATTGATGTATTCATAGGAACTTTAAAGGATAACATTCAACATGAGGTTCACCTTTGAGAACCCAAATCATTGGAGAATGCGTTCAGGGTGGAGAGAAATGGTGAAAGTAAAAATATGGCTATGGCTATTAGAAGGACCACTCATAACATCTATCAAGAGAATAATGTTCCTTCTTCTAAAAAGACATCTCAAAAATTGGAGGAAAGAAAAGCAAAAGGTTTATGCTTTAATTGTGACAGCAAGTACAGTATGGGACATAAGTGTGGTGAGAATAAATTATTCTACATAGATTGTGAAGAGGACGAAGAACAAGAACAAGAACAAGAACCATCTCAAGATGAAAACGTAGAAGGGATTTCTTTTGAAGATTTGACTCCCACGATATCATGTAATGCATTGGATGGAATTAGCACTCCTCAAACCCTCAATGTCGAAGGATATATAAAAAATAAAAAGGTAATAATCCTAATTGATTTTGGTAGTACTCATAATTTCATTCATTATAAATTAGCCAAATATCCCAATTGCTTTATATATCCAGCACCATAGTTTCAATTAATTATTGCAAATGGAGGAACTATCAATTTCTTAGGAAAATTCCATAAGATCAATCTCACTATGGGGGAATATTTAATGAATAGTCCAATGATTTCTATATCCATGGGTGGTGCTAATGTCGTACTAGGAGTCCAATGGTTACAATCATTGGGAACAGTGACTTTTAATTTTCAAGAACTTTTCATGAGATTTTCATTGGAACGAAAGGAAATTGAGTTAAGGGGTATCATAGGGAAACCCAATAAGGTGATAAGCTTTAATGGCATGAAAAAATTATTGAAAAAGGGGCATCAGGGTGTAATTGTACAACTATTCTCACTAGATGTTCAAACATCTAAGCCATATATTCCCCTATATCTACAAGGGATCATTGATAATCATTCCAATGTATTTAAAGATATTTCCAGAGTTCTTCCACCCACTCGAAATCATGATCATTTTATTCACCTAATTCCTCGGAGTGTTTCTCCTAACATTAGGCCTTACAGATACCCTTATGCCTAAAAGAGTGAAATTGAGTGTATGGTTGAAGAAATGTTAGAGGATGGAATTATTAGACCTAGTCAAAGTTCTTAATTTGCACTGGTGGTAATGGTACTCAAGAAACATGGCTCATGGAATATGTATCCAGATTATAGAGAGCTCAACAAGATCACTATTAAAGATAAGTTTCACATTCTCATCATTGATGAATTGTTATATGAACTACATGGAGCAATATATTTCACAAAGTTGGATCTGCATTCAGGGTATCATCATATTAGAATGGAGGAAGAAGATATCGCAAAAACAACATTCTGAACTCATGAAGGCCATTATGAATTTTTGGTCATGCCTTTTGGCCTCACAAATGCACCTTCCACATTCCAAGGGTTGATGAATTCCATTTTCAAGTGCTTCCTTCGAAAATTTGTGTTAGTATTTTTTGATGATATACTAATCTATAGCAAGTCTTCGGAGGATCATGTTTAACATGTTGACAAGGTGCTACAACTACTAAAGGAGCAACAACTATATTCCAAACCATACAAATGTTTCTTTGGGGTGAAGGAGGTAGAGTATTTGGGTCATATTGTATCTAATGAAGGTGTTAAGGTAGACCCTAACAAGATTAAGGCCATGATGGACTAGTTGATTTTCAAAGCATTGAAAAATCTTAGAGGATTTTTGGGTTTGACAGGTTACTACCGCAAGTTTGTTTGGAACTATGGAAGAATAGAAGCACCTTTCATGACATTAACTAAGAAGGATGCATTTTCATGGACTCCGGAGGAAACTCAAGCTTTTGAACAACTTAAAGAGGTGATTTGCAAAGCTCTTGTCTTGCCACACTAGAATTCACAAAAGCCTTTATTGTGGAATGTGATTCCTCGGGAAATGGAATTGGTGTTTTTCTAATGCAAGAAGGAAGGCAGATTCCTTTTGAAAGTAGGCCACTCAAGGGAAGGAATTACACAAACCCATTTATGAGAAGGAAATGATGGAAATAATACATGCATTGAAGAAATGGCACCATTACCTAATAGTTAGGCACTTCAAAGTCAAAACAGATCATGATAGTCTTAAATACTTCTTGGAACAAAGACTATCTTCAGAAGAACAACAAAAATGGGTGACCAAGATGTTTGGTTATGATTTTTAAATCATCTACAAAAAAAGGAAGAAAAATGTTGTGGCAAATGCACTCTCAAGAAAGGATGAAGATGTTGAGTCATTTCTTTGTGCTATCTCACTCATCCAACCCGATTGGATAATACAAATGAGGGATGAATGGAAGAATGATGAAAATTTGTGGACTCCCATTCAAAGGTTGCAGTAGGATTCCAGTGCATCAAATACATTTACATGGAAAAGTGATTCACTATGGTACAAAGATTGTTTATATTTATGTAAGAACTCCCAAATAAAACAAAAGGTACTCTTGGAATTGCACACCTCTCTGGTAGGAGGGCACCAAGGATTTTTGAAAACCTACCATAGATTCAATAATGAATTTTTATGGGATGGCCTTAAAACTAATGTTCAAAGGTTTGTGGCAGAATTTTTGGTTTGCCAACAAAATAAGGTGGAAAAAATTAAGACCTCGGGTCTTTTACAACCATTATCCATCCCACGTTAGCATTGGGAGAAGGTTTCCATGGATTTCATCACAGGGTTACCAAAGTCTTAAGGAAAGAGTGACATCATAGTGATTGTTGATAGACTGACCAAGTACACACACTTTTGTGCACTATCTCACCCTTTCAAGTCCAGTATAGTTTCCACCACATTCATGGAGACAGTTCAAAAGCTACATGGAAGCCCAAATATTATCGTAAGTGACAGAGATCCCATATTCAATTGAAATTTTTGGATAGAATTATTTTCTTGTTTGGGTACTCAATTGGCTCATAGCTCATCTTATCATCCTCAATTTAATGGAAAAATTGAGATAGTGAACAAATTTTTGGAAGGCTACATGTGTTTCTTTGTCTCTGATAAACAAACACAATGGTTCAAGTGGTTACCCTTTTCATAATGGTGGTATAACACTTCCTTTCATACTTCAACAAAAATAGCACCATTTATGGCACTCTATGGATATCACCCACCTTCCGTCACTTCCTCTCTAAAAATATATATATATGGTTCAAGTAGTGGAATATCACATCGAGCATCAACAAAAAGTTCTCCAACTCTTAAAGGACAACTTGACCATGGCACATAATCACATGAAACAATATGCATATCAGGATCATAGTGAAAGAAGTTTTGAAGTAGGGGATTGGGTAGTTTTAAGACTACAATAATACAAACAGATGTCCCTCAAGCAAGCTATGAAGGATAATAAATTATCACCAAAGTACCATGGCACTTATAAGGTGTTGCAAAAGATTGGTACTATGGCATACAAATTGGATTTTCCTGCATCTTCGCGAGTACACCCAGTTTTACATGTTTCATGATTAAAGAAGGTTATAGGTGACAAGATCCCAGTTCAAACTATATTTCCGGAACTTGATGAGGAAGGAAAAATCATATTGGAGCCTAAATCTATCATTGACACAAGAATTCACCAGCTGAGGAATAGATCCATTTCAGAGTATCTCATTAAGTGGAGGAAACTACTTGTTGAATATTCCACCTAGGAAGATGAGTCTTTTATACAGAAGCATCCAGAATTACTCAAGCATTGTGGACAACACTTGTTTGAAGGGGAGGGGCAAGTTAAGCCCTAAATAGTGGCATATTACCCCTTAATTGGGGAATATTACATTAGTATTGTTATTTTATTTATGTCATCTTGGGTCCATTAGTTTTAGTTGTACCTCCTAGTATCCTATATATACCAAGGAGACATTTTCATTTGGAATCATCTTGTATTTGTAAATTTATGTGGTGTATAAGGAGGTTTCCCCCTCGAAGAGGATTATTATTTGAAATTATCTTTTTGTCAAGGCGTTGAGTACTTATTCTGATCTTTTTTATGCTATTTTGATATTTAGTTCTTAAAAATTTCCCCCCTATGATATGTCTGGTAAGGACATATTGAAATGGATTGATATCTGCAACCACAATATTTTTTCATAGTAATATATAATGATGTAATCTCTAAAATTCATGCATGACGTCTAAACTGCATGCATCGCAGCCAAGGCTAGCTTCTCTATGTGAGATTATTTAATTTTAGGACCAACTAGGTTTCGAATGAGATAATAGACAATGTGCTCATGGAGCTAATCATCCTCCTAAACTAGTACCATACCAATCGTCCCTTTGGACGCAGCGATATAAAAAAAATAGCCTCTATTGTAGTTCGGAGGCTTCAGCAAGGGCGCCAATACCAAATATTTATTAAGAGCATTGAATTATTCTTGGGCTCGCTCATCCCATATAAACGGAGTGTCCTTAAGAAGACACATGAAATCTTTAGTTAAATTGGCATAGTTTACTATGAAATGACATAGGAAATTAGCCTACCCCTGTAAACCTTGAAGTTTTTGAATGTTTCATAGAGGATGCAATCGAATTATTTCCTCAACCTTCATAGGATATACCATGATCCCATGCTCATAAACTATGAATCCTAAAATATTACCAGAGGTAATGCAGAAGATGCACTTTTGAGGGTTCAAACGAATGTGATAATAACGACATCTTTCAAATACTAGTCGAAGGTGAATGGAGTGATCTACTCTCTTTCGAGAGTAAGCAATGAGATCATATAAGTAAGCTTAAATTATATGCTTAAGATCATGAAATGAAAAGTTCATGGCATTTTGGAAGGTCTCTCCAACGTTTTTAAAACCGAAAGGCATTTTTCGGTCCTCAAGGAAAGATAAACGCCATCGTGTGTTAATCCTCGGGTTTGATATGAATTTGATTATACCCAAAAAATATGTCCATAAAGGAGAAGACTTTTCTTCCCACATACTCTTCAAGAATTTGGTCAATGAAAGGAGTAGGGAAGTTATCTTTAGGACAAGACTTATTCAGGTCCCTAAAATCCATACATGCAGATGGTTCCTTGTTTTTTATTTACGCAAACAGGATTGGACACCCATTCAGTCAAGGGAACCAGGTAGATGAAAACAACATTAAGTAGCTTATCTACTTATTCCTTAATAATGGGGGCCTTCCTAGTATTAACACCTCTAAGACATTGTCAAACAGGTTTAGCATCCATATAGGTTTTAATCTCATGCTTGACAATGTTGGGGTCAATCCCTGACATCTCTTCATATGACCAAGAAAATATATCTCGGAATTATTTGAAGAGATTGGTGTATATCTGAATTTCTTCAAGCGAACAATCTACATTGATATATATGTTCTCGATTTTACTAGGGGTACGAGAGATGTCGATCACAATGGTAGGAGAAATATTTTCCATGTTTCCTTCGGCACAAATACCATGCATATCTAATGGAACCATGGTGTGACCGACCATCTCACTCAAGGTATATATAAATTCATCATGTTCGTCTTAACAAGCTCTAGGATAAAATAGGATCGATGATGCATATCGTCCCAAGGGCTATTAGGACTAGACATGATCTCTAAGATGGCATCTAAGATGGCTTCATCCAAAGGTAAAGTATCATCGAGGAAATCATGTTAACAAGATGATTGAGTGGGCTCTATAACATGATCCACCTCATTCATTTGTGAGGAGGAAAGATTCAGGTCAACAGTAGCATCTAGAATAGCTTGATACACAACTTTTGTTGCTTACAATGGCATTGCCATCCCAATGTGTGACTGACCTTTGTACGACATAGTCGTGAAAGGTAGGGTCCAAGGCTCATTGAAATACAAAGTACGAAAAGGAATGGACCTCATCGGTGACAAAGACTTAATGGAAATGGCATGAATATGGTGAATTGGTTCCATGAAATCAAAACTACCCATCAAAGAGGAATACATCCTGACACCAACATCCTTAGTTGCTTTCCGAGAATTATCAATCACAGGGACTAAAGGTCCAGTCAATGAACTAGTACTAGCATGCGTAAAGGAAAACCGATCAATTGTCACTATCTTCTCTTTGTGAGGAAAACATAAAGTGTGGAAAACTGACGACATGATGGTTGTCATGGCATAATTCAAATTATGCCCTAGTAGTAAACTGTAGTCAAGATATGCATCAACCAGATCGACGTCAACCTCCAAAGTATTTCCACCTAACTAGACTGGGAAAGCGGGAAGGATCCCATGGGGTTGAAACGAATGCCCATCTAATGTGGTTAACATAGTCATATATTGAGACAAGTTCAGAGAGCCAATGGCTTTCCAAAAGATTAGGGACATCACGCATGTTGCAGCACCTTCATCAATTACAGTATGTTTGATGGTAATTTTTGTGTACTCCACATGGATTTGAAAGGCCACATGGATTTGAAAGGCCACATCGTAAGGTAAGAGAGGCATAACATCCATGACATCAAAATTGATAACCTTTGAGCCACACAGGTCTAGAGCTCCTAATAAAGATAACAAGTCTTAGAAAAATAGGATCACAAAGAAATAAAATAAAACAAATGCGGAAATAAAACACAAAAGATACACAATGCAATAGAGACACAGATATATGTGGTTCACCCAGTGTGTGCTACTTCTACCAGAGAAATTTTCAGGGCCTTATTTTTTATTATCCAGCAAAATGAAGGGATACAACCTATAACACACATGTTGTAACTTCCTCTTATGTATCTCACAATCTCCTCTCTTAGAATACAATAATCACACTCATACACAACCACAATACAATTCCCTCATAAAATAGGGTTTCCTTCTTGGGAAAAAAATCCCTAAAATAACTTCTACCATCAGATTTGTGACCTTATATTGAACGGTCCATATTGACTACGAAATTACAATATTTTACGATGAAATTTTTCCCAATATTTCACTTTGGGGGAGTTTCCCCCGAATCCCCCGCCGGGGGGGGCTACAAAAAATGTTTGCCCCCCCCCCCTGGACCTCCCTGGAGATAGTTGTGGGGGGGGAAATACCCCCCACATCCCCATTAGGGAATGGGGTCCAAGTATGGTTAAAACAAACCTCTGAATCAGGAAGATATTCAAGCTCCACAACCAACAATTTCCCACTTGGACACTGATCACAACAAATCCATTATTTTTGTACTTGTTGGACTATACTCCACCTTGGACCCAAAAAAATTCTCATCTTCACCTTCATGCTTGAAGACCAACTGAAACTGAGCAGGAACTCATTTTCTCCCTGGTTACTCACTTTGTTAACATGTCTACAAGATTTTGGCTAGTATGTATTTTTTCCAACTTCAAATGTCCATCTTCCAAGATGGATCGTATGAAATGGTACCTGATATATATATGATTATTCTTTGAATGGAAGGTTGAGTTCTTTTCAAGATGAATGGCACTCTCACAGTCACAGTACAACCCTCTATTCTCCTACTTTTTTCCCAATTCCTCCATAAACCTATGTAACCAAATTATCTCTTTACTATCCTCTGTAGTAGCAACATACTCTGATTCCATTGATGAAAATGCAACAACCTTTTGTAGTTTTGAAATCCAACTTATTGTTGTTCCACCTACAGTAAAAGCATACCCTGTGGTGCTCTTCCCTCTATCTTTATCACCTTCCATATATAAATCAACATATCCCTGTAGAACAGTTTTTGACCCTCCAAAACATAATGCATGAGTAGAAGTACCTCTCAGATACCTAAGAATCCACTTTACTACCTCCCAATGTTATTTACCTAGATTGTTCATATACCTTCTCACAACTCCCAGTGCATGTGCAATATCTGGTCTTGTGCAAGCCATCACATACATCAATCTGCCAACTATTGATGAATAAGGGACACTGGACATGTATTCTATCTCCTCCTGTGTCTTTGAAAATATTTCCTTGGTTAATTTGAAATGGTTAGCCAAAGGTGTACTAACTAGTTTTTCACTCTACATTCTAAACCTCTCTAACACGTTCGCTATGTAATCACCCTGAGACAATGTCAATTTGTGATTTTTCCTATCTCTTGTTATTCTCATACCAAGGAGTTTATTTGCAGCACCCAAATCCTTCATGGAAAATGAATTAGTTAATTTCTTCTTGAGAACATTTATAGCATGCATATTAGACCCTGCAACAAGCATGTAATCTACATACAATAGCAAGATAATATAACTTCCATTTTCTAGCCTTTTAAAATAAACACAGTGTTCAGAATGACATCTACTATAACCTTGTTCTGTCATAAACCTATCAAACTTCAAATACCACTATCTTGGAGCTTTCTTTAGGCCATACAACATCTTCTTCAACCTGCATACCAAATTCTCCTTTTCGTTGACCTCATACCCCTGTGGTTGTTGCATATAAATCTTTTTCTCCAAATCCCCATGTGATGAAAACCCCCTACTTCAGCAAGGTTCTGCGACCTCCCAATCTCTGGATCGTTATCTTCCCTGAGCCAAAATGGCCCTTCGGGCTCCTGCTAGAATCCTTTGGATGGATCCACAGGTCCTTTTGTCCTCTAGTACAGGTCTTGAGAAAACCTGCGTGCGCCTCCTTTTCACGTTTCGGGGTTTCGCGATTTCGCGAGCCGGAACTCCACTTCTCTTGACTCCTGGTGTCTTGAACACCCGAACCCCAAAATGCCAAAATCTACCCGTGACCACATTCCACCTTTTAGGATTTTGGAATTTGCGATTTCGCGATTTCGACGGCAGACGGTTCTTGGTCCTTTAGCCTCCCAGGTCCCGAAATGTTGAAAAGGGATTAACGGGCTTTGGCTCCTCCCTTATCCTCTGTCCACGTGACCACAGCTCTATGTCCACATGCTTAACGCTAAAGTTATATTGAATTTCATGATTTGAGGAATCCCGATGCAAGAGCTCCCCTGTTTCTGTCTTTCGAAATCCCGGTTCACGAAATGTCGAACTAGCTTGACGTTCGCTCTTTCGAGGTTTCGCGATTCGGGGAATATTCATGCAAGGGTCCCTCCTTTCCCCTTTCGAACCCCCGGTGGCTGAAATGTCGAAATGGAAAAATTTTGAAATGTCCCGTCACTTATTCCTTTGGGATTTCACGTTTCGCAAAATCAGGACACAAGGAGTATCCTTGTTCCTTGGAGTCTTCGATCGCCGAAAAGATGAAATATCCCAGCGCCTTATCCTTCCGCTTTTTGTGAATCACAACTTCAGGTTTCACAATTTTGAGAAATTCGATTGCAAGGGCTATCTCTGCCCCTTGGAACCCCTGGTGGCCAAAATGCTGAAATGTCGAAAGGGTTGATCGGGACTTTTACTGAAAAGGAATTTTCGATTTCGCGACTTTGCGGATCCTGATGCAATTTCTTTGACTCTACAACTCCTAAAACTCAAAACGCTGAAATACCGGGGACCGGGACTTCACAAGTTAGGCATCCCGTCCCTTCACTCTTCAAGCCCCCGATTGTCGAAACGTCGAAATGCCAAAATATCCTGGCATTCGATCAACGGCTCACAACAATCCCTGGGATCGATGGTTTTGGTCCAATCATGACTTCGCGATTTCGCGGTTTGGGATTCTGAAAGACAAGAGTCTCTATCTTTCCAACTCACGGTACCCAAAATTCTAAAATGGGCATCGAGAAACTCTCGCCGCTAACCTCCTCACAGCTCCACCTGATCCAATGGCCTGCAGGTTTTCGGTGTTCCTCCTTGAGGATTCTCTACCATCCGTTCAGATCTTTGAACTCCCCTCACCTGGATCTATGCAGCGTTAAATTCTGCGCTCCTTCTTCCAATCGGACGATCCACGGGAATTTCCACAGTGATCCAATGCTCGGTGGTGTTCTTCCTCCTGATCTTTTACTTGATTCCAACTTAGAATATTTTCGAAGTCTACAACAACTCAGCCTTCGTTCTTTCAAGGGAATGAGTTCCTGGTCTCGACAACACCTTTCGAAGTGTTATCCCTCCTAAGCTTTGTCTGGTTCAGACTTTGATCTTTCACGCACTCCTTGTGTCTAAGGGATTTCAATAACCTAGGTCCATGGTGCTTCTCTCTGGCTCAATGCACACCTTGCAGAGCTTCCTATGAAGAGAAACAATTGAAACTGCCAAAATCTTACAGTTCCATTCACTTGTTTATAAAATAGAAAATAACAAGGAAATTTCACACAGTCCAAACATCACACATTTGGGTCAATTTTCCATTATGTTCTATTCACAAGTGCCCAATGGCTACAGATTACATTCAAAATTATAGTAACTCAAAAATTGAGATTTCCTGCTCCAACACAGTTCTCTTACAGCTAATTTTTCTCTGTATTCCAGCTCTCTTCCTCTTTCCTCTTACCACTACTAACTGGGCTTACAAACCTTTACATAACTCAAAAATGTTTCTAGGGTTTTCCCCTGGCTACTTCCCTACACTACAATTCATCCTACGCTATCTTAGTTCAGTCGCATTCCAGAGCTAAAGTGGAAACTCCTGCTCTATTTACAATTTTTGAAACGTGCCTCAAAGGGTAAAATTCGGCACTGGTCTAAGTGTGCCTCCAAAGGTGAATTTCGACACTGAGTGAAGGCGGATTTCAAAATCGATTGCAACTGTCAACATTGAATTTCTGGAAGAACTCACAAATGTTGAGTGGTCCTGCCTCTGCGCGCTTGCCAATGATGCTCCTGCATCATACTCCCCTTGACAAAAATTCATGGACTCCTATCCATGAGCTCCTCTACTGACTTTCCCTGCTTCTGGATAGCAACTTCGTTTTCCCAACTGGCATCTTCTATTGGGTGTCCTTTCCATTTGACCAGATACTCAAAATAAGTCTTCCTCATGGTCTTTTTGCCAATCCTCTGATCCAAAATTTTCTCCATCTGCAGCTTTTTTGCCACAGGCATCTATTTCTCCCACTAAACTTTTCCTTGATCTTATGACCCTTCTGTGTCATCTTTCCTATAAGGGTACAGGTCTGAAACATTGAATATGGGTGAAATTCCCACACCATCTGGTAGCTCGATCTCATAGGCGTTTGCATCAAACTTCCTCAAGATCTTACAGGGTCCTATATTCTTCATATTCAATTTGTTATATCTTCCCCTAGGGAACCTTTCCTTTCTGAGATGTGCTAAAACCTGATCTCCTACTTCAAATTGAAGTTCCCTGTGATGTTGATCAACTCTATGCTTGTATTTCTTATTAGAACTCTATAATTGTTCTTTGATCTGACTATGCAGTCTCTGCATTTCAGCAGCAAAATCCTCTTCTCCAACGCTTCTGATCTCTCCCTGTTCCAAGTCTCTTAACTCAGACACTCCCTGGGTTGCATTCCATAGAGTATTTGGAATGGGCTCTTTCCAATGCTTCTCAATAAGTTTCCCAAACTTATATTTTCCACCTCAGTCTAACCATCTGTCTGAGGGTGATAAGCTAAGCTGAAGGAAAAATTTGTCCCCATCTTCTTCCACAATGTCCTCCAAAAGTGACCAACAAATTTTGTGTCTATGTCTGAGACAATGCTCCTGGGTAGGTCATGAAGTCTCACAACTTCTGTGAAAAACAGATTTGCAACATGTGTTGCATCACTGGTCTGCTGGCATGGGATGAAATGTGCCATATTTGAAAATCTATCCACCACCACAAATATGGAATCAAATCCTCTTTGTGTTCTTTGCAATCCCAACACAAAATCCATGCTTATTACATCCCAAGGCCTCTCTGGTATTGGCAATGGTTGATACAATCCAGTATTCTATCTTTTCCCCTTTGCATGTTGGCAAATTCTACATACATTCACCAACTTTATCAAATCTGTTCTCATACCTGGCCAATAGTATGAGCTGCTCAACTGTGTAAACATTTTATCATGGCCGAAATGTCCAGCCAATCCTCCACTATGCTTCTCCTTCATAAGATTGTCCCTCATTGAGCATCTTGGTATGCATAATTGATTTCCTCTGAACAACAATCCTTCCTGAACCATATACTTTGTCCACTGACTTCTATCTCTCAGTACAGGGTTTGTACATGCCTCATAGGCCTCCTTGAAATTTGTATCATCACAATACATATCCTTAAGGTGTTCAAACCCCAAGGTCTTCACCTGGAATTCCTGCAGAGTTAAACATCTCCTGCTTAATGCATCGGCAACTTTGTTAGTATTCCCAGCAATATGTTTTATGACAAAATTAAAATTTTGCATAAATTCAACCCATTTTGCATGTCTCTGATTCATTTTTTCTTGTCGGGTTATGAATTGTAAAGCTTGGTTATCGTTGTACAAGACAAACTCTTGCAGGACAAGATAATGCCTCCATTTCTTCAAAGCTTGAATTATGGCATAAAAATCCTTGTCATATGTGGAGTATTTCCTCTTAGTCTCATTTAGCTTCTGGCTGAAATAGGCAACAGGTCGATTGTCCTGACTTAGAACTGCTCCTATTGCAACTCCACTTGCGTCACATCTTACCTGAAATGTCTTTTCGAAATTTAGCAAGACTAGAATTGGTCGTTCTGTTATCTTCTCCTTCAGTATATTGAAGCTCTTTTCAGCCTCCTCTGTCCATTTAAAAGACTTGTGCCTCTTCTTCATTGTATCCATCATTGGTGCACAAATCCAACTAAAGTCTCTAATGAACTTTCTATAAAAACTTGCTAAACCATGAAAGCTTCTTACCTTGAACATGCTCCTTGGTGACGTCCATTCTTTGATCTCTTTCACCTTCTCTGGATCCATCTTCAGTTCATTCAAAGAGATCACGAAACCCAAATAAATGAGTTTTGTCTTCATAAAAGAGGATTTCTTCAAATTGATCAGCAGCTTCTCCTATTGTAGCCTCCTCATTACTAGCGTTAGGTGTCTCAAATGCTCCTCTTTAGTCTTGCTAAAGATCAGTATATCATCCAGATATACAACCACAAACTTGCCAATGAAATCTTTCATAATTTCATTCATCAACCTCATAAAAGTACTCAAGGCATTCGTTAGGCCAAATGGCATAACCAACCACTCATACAGACCTTCATTCATCTTAAAGGTTGTTTTCCATTCATCACCTTCTCTCATCCTGATCTGGTGATATCCACTTTTTAGATCTATCTTAGAAAAGAAATTTGCTCCACTTAAACAATCCATTAAGTCATCCATTCTCGGTAAAGGAAATCTGTACCTGATGGTGATCTTGTTGATGGCTCTCGAGTCTATGCACATTCTCCATCCTCCATCTTTCTTTGGGCTTAACACAGTTGGTACTGCACATGGGCTCAATCTTTCCCTAACTAAACCCTTATCCAACAATTCTTGGACTTGGTTCTTCACCTCCTCATTTTCTCAAGGTGTTAATCTGTATGCTACCTTGTTAGGCAAGCTTTCTCCTGGTATCAAGTCGATATGATGACTGATACTCCTGATGGGTGGCAATGAGTTTGGCAGCTCATCCACCACTATATCAACAAAATTATCCAGTAGCTCCTGAACTTCTTCAGGTGAATCATCCACTGATGTACTCGTAAGGATGACTGTGGGCTTCCTTACCACAGTGACCTACATCTCTTGTTCTTCCTTGACTTCTTTCAGGAGTTCCTTCCCACTCATGAGAAGTATGCTTGTGATGGCTTCCTCTTTCGCTCTCTTCTCCTCCATTGGCAGCAACATATGTGTCCTACCATTCTTCTCCAATGTATATGTATTCTTCCTTCCATCATGAATGAAATTTTTGTCAAACTACCATGGTCTTCCCAATAAAATGTGGCATACATCCATGGGAATTACATCACATAGGATTTCATCTTTATATCCTTCTATTTTAATTTCAACCAAGCATTGTTTAGTGATCGTTACCTAGTGTCCTTTTTGCAACCATGAGACTTTGTATGGCCTTGGATGTGGAGTTGTCTTCAGCTCCAACTTCTCCACCATCTCTGTGGATACTAGGTTGTCAGTACTCCCATTGTCAATGATCACCTTGCATACTTTATCCTTAGTCTTGCAAGCTATCCTGAAGAGACTGTTTCTCTACACTGGCTTTTCAATTTCTGCCTCTAGTTTTAAGAGAACTTTTCTCAACATCAGGGACGCTCCATCCTCTGCTCCTTCTGTCTCAACATCTCTTCATTGTGCTTCTAAAATCTGAGCTTATCCTCCTTCCTTCTTCTTCTCGAGACATTCCCAAGACATGTGCCCTACCTTTCCACAGTTATAGCACCTTACTCCTCCTCTACCTCTTCCTCTAGAAGAGTTTCTTCCACCACTCTGTCTTCCTCGTGAACTTCCTCCTCGTTCTGAGTGATTGTGTGGTTTCTTAGCCTTGTCCTTAGACTAATGTGCTCTGTCACGGTTAAATCCCTTACTTTTTCTCGGGATCGAGCCTTTACCTCTTCCTCGCTAGTTTTGTTTTCTGGCCAGCTTCTCCTCTGCTTTCAGCGCAAACTAATAAGCATCTTCCACAGTCCTTACTGACATCATGCTAAGATTGTCCTAGATTTTATATCTCAATACATGTATATATCTGGCGACTCTTTCTTCATATCTCTCCCATTGTCCAGTTCTGATGTTCAGTCGGTAGAACTCCTCGGTGTACTCCTTGACTGTCATCCCTTTTTGTCTCAAGTTTTGTAGCTTCCTGAACAGATTAATCTGGTATTCTTCGGGTATGAAATTAGCCTTCAGTTGGCTACCATCCTTTCCCAACTCTTTATCCTCTATTTTCCTTTACTTCTCCTCTCAGCCTGCAGTTCATCCCACCACAGTGTTGCAAGCCCTTTTAGCCTGGTGAATTCCTGCTTCACCTTCTTTTCCTCATCGACATCTTCATAGTCGAAGTGTTTGTCCATGGACCTTACCCAGTCCAACAGTTCTTCAGCATCTAGATTTCCCTCATACATGGGGACCTCTATCTAAGCTCTCCCTCCCAATCTGGCAACTGCTCTCAACAAACATTCTTCTGCAGCATCCTCTCCTGCATCTTCTTCAACCTCCACCTCTTCACTTTCTGCATCACTGACATCCCCAACATCAGGTGCTCTCCTCTGTGCTTCTTCCATTATTTCCAATCGGGTGTGAAGATCTCACGTCTCCCTCTCTACAACATGGTTGACTAAAGGTGGCTCTCGTCTTCTTGGCGGCATTATGTTGACTATCTGTCACACACAGAGTACAACTCTGAGTTCTCTGTCTCCTTCTTTTCCTCCTGCGCCTGAAGTCTACAGACAAAAAACTGAGGCTTTGATACCACCTGATGCAAACCCTCTACTTCAGAAGGGTTCTACAACCTCCCGGTCTCTGGATCGTTCTCTTCCCTAAGCTGAAATGGCCCTTCGAGCTCCTGCTGGAATCCTTTGGACGGATCCACAGGTCCCTTCGTCCTCTTGTACAAGTCTTGAGAAAACCTGCGCGCACCTCCTTTTCGCGTTTCAGGGTTTCACGATTTCGCGAGCTGGGACTCCACATCTCCTGACTCCTGATCGCTCAAACACTCGAACCCTGAAATGTCAAAATCTACCCGTGACCACGTTCCGCCTTTCGGGATTTTAAAATTCACAATTTCGCAATTCTGGTGACAGACGGTTCTTGGTCCTTTAGCCTTTCGGGTCTCGAAATGTCGAAAAGGGCTTAAAGGGCTTTGGCTCCTCCCTTAGCCTCTGTCCGCAAAACCACAACTCTATTTCCACGTGCTTAACGCTAAAGTGTTATTGACTTTCGTGATTCAGGAAATCGCGATGCAAGCGCTCCCCTATTCTCTGTCTTTCGAAATCCCAGTTCACGAAATGTCGAACTGGCTTGGCGTTCTCTCTTTCGGGGTTTCGCGATTCGGGGAATCATGATGCAATGGTCCCTCCTTTCCCCTTTCGAACCCCCGGTGGCTGAAATGCCGAAATGGAAAAATTTCGAAATGTCCCAGTGCTTGTTCCTTCGGGATTTCACATTTAGTGAAATTAGGACCCAAGGAGTATCCTTGTTCCTTGGAGTCTCCGGTGCTGAAAAGCCAAAATGTCGCAACGCCTTATCCTCCGGGTTTTTGTGAATCGCAACTTCGGGTTTCGCAATTTTGGGAAATCCGATTGCAAGGGATATCTCTGCCCCTTGGAACCCTCGGTGGCCGAAATGTCGAAATGTCGAAAGGGTTGATAAAGACTTTTAATGAAAAGGAATTTCAGATTTTGCGACTTCACAGATCTTGATGCAAGTTCTTTGACTCTACAACTCCCGAAACCCGAAATGCCAAAATACCAGAGACCAAGACTTCACAAGTCAGGCATCCTGCCCCTTCACTCTTCGAGCCCCCGTTTGCTGAAACACTGAAATGTTGAAATATCCTGGTGTTTGATCAACGGCTCACAACGATCCCTGGGATCGAAGGTTCTGGTCAAATCACGACTTCATGATTTCGCGGTTCAAGATTCTGAAATACAAGAATCTCTATCTTTCCAACTCACGGTACCCGAAATATTGAAATGGGTGTCGAGAAACTTTCACCGCTAACCTCCTCATAGCTCCACCTGATCCAACGGCCTGCGGGTTTTTAGTGTTCCTCCTCGAGGATTCTCCACCGTCCGTTCAGATCTTTGAACTCCCCTCACCTAGATCTACACAGTGTTAAATTTTGTGGTCCTTATTCCAATCAGACGATCCACGAGAATTTCCACAGCGATCCAACGCTCAACGACGTTCTTCCTCCTGAGCTTTTACTCGATTCTGACTTAGAAGATTTTCTAATTCTATGACGAATCAGCCTTCCTTCTTTCTAGGGAATGAGTTCCTGGTCTCGACAACACCTTCCAAAGTGTTATCCCTCCTGAGCTTTGTCTGGTTTAGACTTTGATCTCCCATGCACTCCTTGCGTCTGATGGATTTCGATAACCTAGGTCCATGGTGCTTCTCTCTGGCTCGCTGCACACCTTGCAAAGCTTCCTATGAAGAGAAACAATTGAAACTGCCAAAATCTTACAGTTCCATTCACTTGTTTATAAAATAGAAAATAAAAATTTCACACAATCCAAACATCACACATTTGGGTCAATTTTCCATTTTGTTCTATTCACAAGTGCCCAATGGCTACAAATTACATTCAAAATTACAGTAACTCAAAAATTGAGATTTCTTGCTCCAACGCAGTTCTCTTACAGCTAATTTTTCTCTGTATTCCAGCTCTCTTCCTCTTTCCTCTTACCGCTACTAACTGGGCTTACAAACCTTTACATAACTCAAAAATGTTTCTAGGGTTTTCCCCTGGCTACTTTCCTACTCTAAAATTCATCCTACGCTATCTTAGTTCAGTCGCATTCCAGAGCCGAAGTGGAAACTACTGCTCTGTTTACAATTTTCAAAACGTGCCTCAAAGGGTAAAATTCGGCACTGGTCCAAGCGTGCCTCCAAAGGTGAATTCCGGCGCTAAGTGAAGGCGGATTTCAAAATCGGCTACAACAGTCAACGTTGAATTTCTAGAAGAATTAACACGTGTTGAGTGGTCCTATCTCTGCGCGCTTGCCAACGATGCTCCTGCATCACCATGGAGAAAAGTTGTTTTTATATCTAACTTTTCAAGATGAAAATATTCTACTGCCACAAGAATTAATATAGTCCTAATTAAATTCATCTTAACAAAAGGAGAAAATATTTCATCAAAATATATATCTTTCTTTTGTGCAAACCCATTTACAACAAGTCTATACGTGTACCACTTTTTTCCTCCATCTTCTTCCTTTAACCTGTAAACCCATTTATTCTACAATGCTCTTTTTCCTACAGGAAACTGAACCAAGTCCCAAGTATGTTTATTTAACAAGGAGTCCATTTCCTCTTTCATGCCTTGCTCCCACTTATTTTTAGTTTCTACCTTCATTGTCTCTTCATAACTTTTTGGTTCACCAGAATCAGTCAACAATAAATAATACAATGAAGGAGAGTATCGTCCAGGGGGTCCACTTAACCTAATAGATATTATAACAAAACTTGCAGGAGTTTGAGGTACATGTTTCTCGTGTTGTTATATATTTTGATTCTCTGGTACCTTTGGAATTTCTTTTTCAATGATCTCATCAAACACTGTGTATTCTGGTTTTTCTTTTTCTTATTTCTTTTTCTGCAACTAATATTTGTACATGACCTTCTCATTGAATATGACATGTCTCTACTCTTGATTATTTTTTGATTGTCATAATCCCATAAGCGATAACCAAAATCATTAACACCATATCCAATAAAGGTACACTTCTTGGATTTTTCCTCAATCTTTGTTCTATTTTCTTTATCAATATGGACAAATTCTTTACAACCGAAAGTCTTTAAAAATGAATAGTTTACCTTTTCACCTGTCCATGCCTCCTCTGGAATTCCACCATCCAAATATAGTGAAGGTCCTTTGTTTATAAAGTAAACAACAATATTTATAGCATCTAACCAGGACTGTAAGGTAAACCCAACATTCAATCTCATACTCCTTGAATGCTCCATGATTGTCATGTTCATCCTTTCTGACACACCATTTTCTTGTGGTGTTCCTAGAACTATCTTATCTCTATGAATCCCATGGTATGAACAATAATAATCAAATTCCTTGCTGCAATATTCACCTCCATTGTATGATCTGAGACACTTCAACCTTTTTCCTTTCTCATTCTCAACCAAAGCTTTCCATTTCTTAAAATTTTCAAAAACATCATATTTTTGTCGAATGCAATAAACCCAAGTTTTTCTAGTTGCATCATTAATAAATGTAACATAATAACAAGAGACACCAAGAGATGATACCTTAGTTGGTCCCCATACATCTATATGCACAATCTCTAACCTTTCACTCTTATTTTCTTTTTCGACTCTGAGAAATATGACTCTCTTTTGTTTTCCATAAACACAATTCTCACAAAAATCCAAATCAATTTGTTTAATATCTAGAAAAAAAAATTCATTTTGTGAAGTATCTACATCCCCTTATCACTCGTGTGTCCAAGCCTATGATTAAAAAGTGTTTTGTCCACTCCTGTAGAAGCTAAAGAGATAGAAGATTCAGTATTACCAAAACATAAATACAATGTACCTACCTTCTCTCCTCTTGCTATCACCAGTGATCCTTTGGTGACCTTCCACACCTTATCTGTAAATATGCATATACAGCCTTCGTTTGTCAACTGTCCTATTGAAATTGGATTTCTCCTTAGATATGGAACGTGTCTTACCTCTTTCAACAACCATTGGTTTCCATTCTTTTTCTTTATTTGTATGTTTCCCATTCCAACAATTTTGCATGGTGCATCATCACTCAAATGAACCTGTCCAAAATCACCTTGAAAATAATCTAGAAAATGTTTCTTATGGGGTGTGGAATGAAATGAATCCCTTGAATATACTACCAAAGACTCAGAAATATTATCTATGGAAAGAATCAAAGCATATTGTAACATATCACATGTTACATTTGCTTCTTGATTTTTCTCTTGTGTTTCTTTGGAGCTCTACAGTCTTTCTTCAGATGTCCTTTCTTTCCAACATTCTAGCACTCTATATTTCCCAGTATGTATTTGGATCTACCCTTCCTATAATTCCCATAGTTTCCTTATCCCTTTTCTGTATCCTTTTGTCTTCCCCTGTTTTCCATGTTTAACACATTACCTGATGTCTCACTTGTGTTTTTCCATTGCATTTCCTTGCTAAGGATAACACCAACAACATCATCAAATTTTAGAGTGTTTTAACCAAAGGCAAAGTTAATTACATCCATGTCCAAGCCATTCCATATTTTTGGCAATGAGCACAGGATTAGAAGATCCCTGACCTCATCATCAAAGTCCACTTTTAGAGAAATTAGTTTATTAGTAATTGTAATTCATTTAAATTATCTGCAAGAGACCCACCTTCTAACATCTTCATATTAAATAATTTCTTCATTAGAAATACCTTATTGGATGCCGAGAGTTTTTCATACAGTTTATCCAATGCATCCATCATTTTCTTTGTTGTCTTTTATTTCAAAATATTGAAAGCCACCGATGCTACCAGGCTCAGTTGTATCGTTCCTAGTGCCTTTTTGTCGAGAACCTCTCATTCTTCAACATTCATGATCATCGGCTTCTTTGTTATTTATCCCAATGGTAGGAATAGATCCTTCTGATATAAATAATCTTCCATATGCATCTTCCATAACTAGTAGTTTTGGTCGTTAATTTTCTCGACCCTAAACATTCCATCTTCTGCCATTGATCCACTTCAAACCAGGAACCCTCTTTTCCTGCAAGTTACCTTTTGCTTTGATACCAGTTCTTAGAAAAATAGGATCACAAAGAAATAAAATAAAACAAATGTGTAAATAAAACACATAATATACACAATACAATACAGACACAGATATACATGGTTCATCCAGTGTGGAATACGTCCATCAGAGAAATTTTCAGGTCCTTTCTTTTTAATATCCAGCAAAATGAAGGGATACAACCTACAACACACCTGCTATAACTTCATCTTATTTCTCTCACAGTATCCTCTCTGAGAACATAATAATCAAACTCATACACAGTCGCAATACAATTCCCTCATAAAATAAGGTTACCTTATAAGGAAAAAATCTTTAAAACAACTTCTATCATCAAATTTGAGACCTTATAATGAACGGTCTAGATTAACTACGAAATCACAATATTTTACAAGGAAATTGTTTTCCACCCCCCTGGCGATAGTTGTGGGAGGAAAATCCCCCCACACCCCCCCATTAGGGAATCGGATCCAAGTACGGCTGAAACAAACCTCTGAATCAAGAAGATAATCAGGCTCCACAACCAACAGCAAGGAATTCATCTGTGAAGGAAACATCTAGAGCACCTCCAAAGTCGACATCGCATAGACGGTTTGGCCCAAATATTCAACAATAAATTAGTTCTAGGTGGCTCTAGCCTTAATATTGTGGGCATAGAACTTTATTACTCCTTTCATAATACGAGGCAGAGGTTTTGGCTTATTGATCTGAAAGCATGTTTCCAAATGAGGAGGAGAATCTGGACCTACAATAGTCTATGAAGAATCATAATCATGAGATCGAGTGGCTACATCAATTTGATACTTGACTATATTGACACATAGATGGCCACCTTCATGTGCAGAGGGGTTTTGACTCCCACTCGATGCATTTCTAGTGTTGGAGGTCCCCAAGGCCATATGTTGAGTATGTGGAAACAGGTTTTTCGGCACAATGGGTGTGTAAGGTAGCTAGAGAGGTGGTGGGGGGGTCGAGAGGGCCCATAGTGATAATAGTGGAGGCCATTCAATGTAAGGTGGACTAGGTCCACTACATTATTAAATAAGGCCCACTATGGTAGTTAAATATAATAAATGTAAGAGGACTTCTTAGAAGGTTCTACTTCTAGAAGATTCCTCCTCTAGAATGTTCTTAGCTGATGGTAGAACTATATAAATAGGTTCAAGTAATGTAATGAGACATGAAGAGAAATATTGTATTTGGAGCGGTAGCTCATTAGGAGGATGCCCCCTCGAAGAGGAAAGTGAACAAGAGAGGATCCCTTCCATAATAGGATCCATTGCATGGTGTTACCCTACCTCAAGGGTTTGATAGTAATAAATAAGATTTTTCATATTGTTGTTTTATATCTGTTGTGGTAATTTTTTATTCAGTCTTTGGTTCTTAACAAGTGGAATCAGAGCACTTTCCTTGGCAGACATTGTGAGCAAATATTTTTTATTTTTGCTGATTTTTTTTCGGAGAAGAAAAAAAGAGGGTCGCGACATTCCAGACATTTTTAGTATATTTTTGTGATAAATTTTCAGAAAAAGGTTGTATGTATGAGTTCCTCTCATAAAAACACTCAAGTTGAAAAAAAAAATTGTCTAAAATAGAGTCCGGAAAGTCAAGATATTGAAGTTTTAATATCTGCAATTTTTCAGGGTTTTTTCCACGGACGACAGCACAATTTTTTTTATTTTTGTATTAGTTGGAAGCAGAATTTGCTCAAATAAATTACAGATTTGAGTTCCTCTCAATATTTCACCCAATTTCAAAAAAAATATCATCCGAAACGGAGTCTGGGAAGTGAAGTTATGAGCATTTTAAATTCAGTATTTTTTCAGGGTTTTTCTGGAAAATGTCGCGATTTTATGCAGTAATTTATTGTTCTATTTTTTGGGGTTTTTTTCGTGACGGTGGCGGGACTACAAAGTTCATAAATTTTCATAGGGTTCTCAAATGGATATTTCTTCTCAAACCCTGAAATAAATTCTACAGATTACTGAAGCATTCAAAACCCAATTGTTTGACACATTGGATGGATTTATAGATGGTCTCAATGATAGTTTTCATGGTATTCAAGATTCATTGGATAACATGCAGGAGAGATTTCTTATGGCATACCTTGGGGATGAATATAATCAAGAAATATATTCTTGGTATGATTTTGAGGTCGATTGCAATGATTGGTATATGGATAGTTGTCATTTCTGGGATGACAACCACTTCCATATTTTATTTGATGACTCTACTCCACCTTTTGTAGAGAACATCAATGTCCCACATCAGGATCTAGTTACTAGCATCCAACCTGCATATTCTACAATGGAATTGTTCCTTCCAGATTCATCTTTGATCATATCTCACTATGTGGATGGATATTCTTATTTGGATCCACATGATAGGTGTGAGTATTGGGAGCATCATTTTCAGTTGGTTATTGGGTGTCGATATCTTCCATGTGGGGTTCACATGAGAAATTGGACATGGGACTCAGGTTTACAATGGCGGTTGGACTACTTCAGCATGGTGGCTTCCATTTATCAATGGGACCCTAGTTCTCTAGTCTACTTCGGCACTATGGTCCACACTTATTCATGGGACCCTGGTATATGGTTGTACATCAAGCGTTGAGGACAACGCTTTCATAAGGGGGATGGAATGTAAGGCAGCTAGAGAGGTTCAAGCAATGTAATGAGACATGAAGAGAAATATTGTATTTGGAGCGGTAGTTCATTAGGAGGATGCCCCCTCGAAGAGGAAAGTGAACATGAGAGGATCCCTTCCATAATAGGATCCATTGTATGGTGTTACTCTACCTCAAGGGTTTGATAGTAATAAATGAGATTTTCCATATTGTTGTTGTATATCTGTTGTGGTAATTTTCTATTCAGTCTTTGGTTCTTAACAGGGCGGCTACGATAAGAGCCTCGAGGCTTCCTTGATTTTGGGGCACAAGTGGGTAAGGTGATCATATTTACAAATTTTATAGGGAAACTTCACCTTCCACCTCTCTTTCCTACCCTCACCAACATTATTATTTGATTTATCATTATTAGTGTCATCCTTGGATTTATTATTATTTTTCCTTCCCTTATGATTATTAGCTCATCCTTTCTTCTTAGTCCCTTTGGGTTGTTGGTTACCATTCGGGTTAGATGACAAATGCATAGAATGCACATCCACCGATTGGGTGGTGGTGGAGGATGAAGTTGAATATTGTTCTACTACAAACTGGCTTAGAGACAAATATGTCAACCAATTCGTCACCAAGTCTATAGTCTTATCATTTGTGGAGCCTATGATGCCATCTACATGGGGTGCATCAGGGAGAATTTCATAAAGCATCCCAGATTGAGCATATATGAGGTCCAATTGTTGGGATTTGAAGATGGCTTCTTCCTCGGATGTTACTCCGGATGTAGAGACATCCTTCGAAATATAAGGCAACAAAGACTTAAGGAACCATTCCAACAGAAACTTTGGAGGAATGTTGGATTTAATCAACCTATTTTGTCTACGCCCCTCTTGGATATGATCAGAACTATGTGAGGCCTTATCTTGGCGAAAGGTCGACAAACGTTCTATGTTGGCATCGTAAAGAACTAGTAATTGGAAGTGGTTGAGAAAAAAAAAATACCATCTGATTAAAAGTTCCATATGTTCCCCCCGGTATCTCAACGTACCATTTCGTGGTGACCCTCATGAGGGTGCGTTGAAATATCCTCAAATGAATAGAATCGTCATTTAGGGAGTTAGATGAGCACTATAGATGAAAAGTAGTCACGTGATCATCCATGTCCTCACCATTCTTGCCCTCAAATTTTGTAATTTGTTAGGGACCTAACCTACCTAACCCCTCAAGTGGGTAGAATAATATATTTCCATGTAATAAAGGTCAATATTAATAAGGCCTGGCAATAAGGAGGAATAAGTCAAATGTAAAAATACCTAATAGAAGATTATTCTTCTAGAAGGATCTTCCTCTAGATTGTTCTTTTTGATAGATAGATTTAGTATAAATAGGAATAGAGGGTATGAGAATTTTTTTCTTGGATATTATTGTAATAGAGCTCTACTCTACTAGAGGTTTCCCCCTCGAAGAGGCAAGTGAACATTGCTCTTAGTAATCAAAGTGCTCTTTATGGTGTTATTATGGTATTATTCGAGTATTATTGTGGTGTTGTTCTGGTTATATCATTGTTTATCTGCCATTTCTAGCTAATTATTTTTGTTCTGCATACTATTTTATATCTAGAATATTACAAGTGTTATCAGAGCACCTTCCTCGGCAGAAAATTGCGGGTTAATGTTTTTTTAGAGTAGAGACATATTCTGGCGTATTTAAGCTACATAGATCTGTTGTTACGTGCATAAACCCATGGTCGGAGATTCATACATGCAGGAATTACAAGTGGTACTTAAGTGCACATTTGTTGGTCACCCTTGTAACCCTTGTTGGTACCCCTTCGAGTGGTAGCACATCAGAAAGCACCTACATATGGATCAGCCTAGATCTCCTAAAGCCCTCCATAGATAAATCGATCGGTCACCTGAATTCTATAGTGCCACAGAGAACAACACTCGGGAAGATACTCTCCAATAGTTAGGTAGTCAGATAGTATGGCTAAGGGTATGGTCTAGCCTTCTTAGTTGGTGCTCTGAGATATTGGGCTAAGTACTACTGTTGGACCCCGCACGTATATCAGAGAGCTATAGCACAGGGAAAACCCTTGTTTGTAGAACTCTTGAATACCCTAACCCTTGGGGAGGAAACAAAAATAGAACCAATAAGATCTACTGTCATGCTACACTGTCTTCTGCATTCTGGTTGTGAAATTACTACACATTTCTTCCTATTAAGCATTTGGGCATTTCGTCATCGCAGTATTCTTCAGGCCGGAGTATAACTATGCAAGAGTAAAACAAAAATGAGTATACCGGTCCTATCGGCACACTTATTTGGGACATATTCCATTGGATTCCCCTTTTCTCCCTAATCCCAGTCGTACCTTTCCTTTTTAATCCTTTTTGTTTCATTGGACCCGACCCCTTCCTAGTTTCTGTATTTTTCCGCTTATTCCATTATATTTCCCTTCAAGCATTGATCGTCACAGTACCTATCACTTCTAGGTATTTTTTTTATGATCCCACACACCCATTTTGTTTTCCTTACCATCACTTCCCCTCTCCAAATGGCCACCACTCGCAACCAAGAAATCCAAACTTCCATCAATCAAGCCCATGTCTCCATCAAACATCTCACATCTCAGATGGATTCTACCAATTCCTGCATTGACAAATTAGAGAACAAATTTAACATGGAAGCCAACCTCACAACCCAATTGACCTCGCTCCATTATTTTTTCAATCAATTGTTGAACCACCCTACGGTTCCTTCCTCATCATAACAACCCGATGTTGTTGATTCCTCTCGGTCTTCGCATTTTCACTCCAACTCCTTTCACCGTGAACCCTGTCTTCCCCACATAGAGGTCAATAAATTTGATGGCTCTGATCCTACAAGTTAGGTCACTCAAATGGAGCATTATTTTTCTCTGCATGGTATTACTGACGAGTTCGCCAAACTTCACTATGTTTTCCTCTATCTAGATCCTGAACATTGGCAATGGTGGCAATGGAGAAAAAAATCACATCAGGGGTATATTTCTTGGACCCAGTTTGTTGCTGAGCTCTATGCCCGCTTTGATACTGATACCCACTATCTCAATCATTTGACCAAGTTGAAACAGTCAGGCATAGTGGAAGACTTTGTCACTTCTTTTGATAATTTGGCCTTTCCAATAGAGGGCATGTCAGATGCGTTCTTCTATGAATGCTTTATCAGTGGTCTCAAGGATGAAATATGATCCTAGGTTATCATGGCCCACCATAAAACTTGGTTGGAAGCTACTCAACATGCTAAAGAGGCCCAACAAGTTGTTTTATCCCAGAACAAAAAAACCCCTTTTGTTCCTCGCCCTCAACCCGCTAATCCTAACCCACATGTCACTCCCCTCAAGGTCGAGAAACTAACTAGGGCTAAAATGGTTGAACGCTAACTAAAGGGTCTTTTCTATAATTGTGATGAAAAATATTTTTCAGGGCACAACTGTAAGGAACAAAAACTATTTATGGCCATTTCCAAAGATTTTCTTGAAGAGGATGTGACAGTCCCCCTTGTTGAAGAACCCTCCCTTCCTGATGCCACCCAGGAGCCTGCTAACCCACCTGAAATTGACCCACTTATTTTTTTGCATGCCCTCACTGGCTTCTTGGCCCCACAAACTCTCAAGCTCATTGGCTACATTAAGCAAAGGAAGGTCATCATCCTTGTTGACAGTGGTAGAACCCACAATTTTATTCATTGTCGCATTTCCCAGGAAACAAAATGTTATATTCTTGTTATCAATAATTTTCCATGAAATGTGGTGGGCATTGTGAAAATGTTTATC
Organism: Picea engelmannii; assembly: GCA_009831015.1. Classification (NCBI taxonomy): domain Eukaryota; kingdom Viridiplantae; phylum Streptophyta; class Pinopsida; order Pinales; family Pinaceae; genus Picea; species Picea engelmannii. The sequence continues at coordinate 135,841 of ML780720.1, forward strand.
TTCAAATTCGACATTACCAACTAAAATATCATATGTTTTCCATTGACATGGGAGGTTGTGACATTGTTCTAGGTGTTGAATGGTTACACACTTTGGGTCCCATTCTTATAGATTTTAAGGAATTAACCATGCAGTTCCAACAGGAAGGACAAAGGTATCAATTCCAAGGTCTCATAGTTGGTTCTCCTGAGATCATTAGTTCCCATCATATGGAAAATCTCCTCAAGAAAGGACACTCTGGTATCATTGCTCAAATCCATTCTATTCAAGTCGTTGAGACATCCTTTCTGCATCCTGAACTCCAAGCTATCATTTCCAAACATCAATCTATTTTTTCCACCCCTCAGCAACTTCCTCCTTCTTGTGGTGTTCATGATCATTCCATTCCCCTTGTTCCTAGCAATCTTCCTCCCAATGTTCACCTTTATTGTCACCCATTTTCCCAAAAGAATGAAATTGAGAAAATAGTGCATGAATTGCTCCAAGCGGGTGTTATCTGCCCCAGTACCATCCCTTATTCTTTCCCTGTGTTCATGGTACTTAAGAAAGAAGGTACTTGGTGCATGTTTCCCAAATTTTGTACCCTCAATAAGCTCACCATCAAGGACAAGTTCCCCATTCATTACATTGATGATCTCTTGGATGAGCTGAGTGGTGCTCAGTACTTCACTAAAATTGATCTATGTTCTAGCTACCACCATATACATATGCAAGAAGCTGACATACCCAAGACTACCTTTCAAACTCACAAGGGTCACTATGATTTTTTGGTCATGCCCTTTGGCCTGTGTAATTCCCCCTCCACCTTCCAAAACCTCATGAATCATGTCTTTCATCCATTTCTCCATCATTTTGTCTTAGTTTTCTTTGATGATATTCTCATCTATAGTAAAACTTGACAATATCATATTTCCCATGTGGATCAAATTCTCCATCTACTCTCGCAACATGAAATTTTCCTCGAACGCTCTAAATGTGCCTTTGGAGCCTCAAAAGTAGAGTACTTGGGTCATATTGTTGGAAAGGCTGGTGTCTGGGTGGATCCTAAAATTATTGAAGCAATGTAGGACTGGACTCGCCCCAAGACTATCAAAATATTGCGTGGTTTTTGGGTTTAACCGGCTATTATCGCAAGTTTGTTCGGAATTATGGGAAGATTGCAGCTCCTCTCACTGCTCTCCTTAAAAATAATTCTTTCACTTGGACTCTCGCAGTAGATCAATCTTTTCAATATTTGAAGGCAACTATGTGTACTACTCTGGTCTTGGCCCTTACTAATTTCACAAAAAACTTTGTCCTCGAATGTGATGCCTCAGGCAAAGGAATTGGAGATGTCCCTATGCAAGAAGGCAAACTTTTGGCCTTTACTAGAAAACAATTGTCCAAATGCCATTTTGGCCAATCAATCTATGAAAAGGAAATTTTGGCTATTCTGCATGCAGTGGATCTCTGGCACCCTTATCTTCTGGGGAAATGCTTCCAAAATAAGACAGATCATCAAAGCCTCAAGTATTTTCTGGAGCAACGACCTTCCTCCCTAGAGAAAATAAAATGGGTAATTAAGCTCTTTTGTTATGATTATGAGATCATTTACAATAAAGGGAAAAAAAATGTGGTTGTTAACACTCTTTCTCGAAAATATGAAGATGAAGGGTCCCTTTTTCCCTATCCTTCATTGTACAAGATTGGCTCCAAGTTGTCTGCCAAGAATGGCTACATGATCCTAAAATATCGCATATGATCCAACAATTGAAATCCAACTCTCCATTTTCCCCAGGATACTCTTGGCACAACAATGAACTTCACTATAAAGGTCATTTGTATTTAAGTAAACAGTCACAACTTAAATACACGGTGCTTTCTGAGCTTCATGCTACTCCATAGCTGGGCATTCTGGGTTTACCAAAACCTATGACCAGCTCAAACATTCTTTTTTATGGGATGGTATGAAAAATGGCATCCGCACTTTTGTATCTAAATGTGATTTTTTTCAACGCAACAAAGGTGAAACCATCAAACCTTTTGTCACACTCCAACCGCTTCTGATTCCACCTGCTATTTGGAGGGACATCTCTATGGATTTTATTGTGAGATTAACTAAATCAGGAAATAAGTTCATCATCATGGTGGTTGTGGATCATCTTTCCAAGTATTCTCATTTATGTTCTCTTCAACACCCATTTATCGCATCAACTGTGGCTCAACTTTTCATGGATCATATCTTCAAGCTTCATGGCATGCCTCAGTTTATTGTTTCTGATCAAGATCCAACTTTCACCAGAAATTTTTGCCAAGAACTGTTCAAACTCCAGGGAACCCAATTGCATCTCATCACTTCCTATCATCCCCAGACTGATGGTCAAACTAAATTCGTCAATAAGTGTTTGGAAACTTATTTGAGGTGTTTTTCCTCGGAAAGGAAAAATCAATGAGCTCAATGGTTACCATTAGCTTAATGGTGGTACAACACTTCTTACCATACAGTTTCTCTCATGACTCCTTTTGAATCAATATATGGCCAAAATTCACCTTTAGTTCTCTCCTACATGCCAGGTGTATCGAAGGTCCAGGTGGTTGACCAAACACTTACAGTTCGCGAGGCTATTCTACGTACCCTCAAAGAGAATTTGTTCATGGCTCAGAATCGCATGAAGCAAAAATTTGATCAAGGTCTCTCAGAATGGAAATTTGTTGAAGGAGACCGGGTATTTCTTCAGCTGCAACCTTATAAGAAAACTTCACTCAAGGTCGAACATTGTCAGAAACTGGCACCCAAATTTTATGGTCCTTATATAGTTCTCAAGTGTGTTGGGTAGGTGGCATATCAGTTATCTTTATCCAATCATTCTAAGCTTGATCCTATTTTTCATGTCTCTTGCTTAAAGAAGGTGATTGGAACTAAGTCCCAAACTCAATGCTAACATTCTACAACAATTTCCTCATCTCAAGCCTTGAGGACATATTGATTCTAAGGGGGAGAGCATGTTAGGGACCTAACCTACCTAACCCCTCAAGTGGGTAGAATAATATATTTCCTTGTAATAAAGGTCAATATTAATAAGGCCTATCAATAAGGAGGAATAAGTCAAATGTAAGAAGACCTAATAGAAGGTTATGCTTCTAGAAGGATCTTCCTCTAGATTGTTCTTTTGGATAGATATATTTAGTATAAATAGGAATAGAGGGTATGAGAAGTTTTGTCTTGGATATTATTGTAATAGAGATCTTCTCTACTAGAGGTTTCCCCCTAGAAGAGTAAAGTGAACATTGCTCTGAGTAATCAAAGTGCTCTTTCTGGTGTTATTCTGGTATTATTCTGGTATTATTGTGGTGGTTGTCTAGTTATATCATTGTTTATCTTCCATTTCTAGCTAATTATTTATGTTCTTCATACTATTTTATATCTGGAATATTACAGAATGTTTGAAGGAAGCTTGGTGGGTATGGGGGGATAAGATGGATCGTAATGCACAAGGTCATTCATTAATTTCGAAAAACATGGAAAATCAAGCGTCACCAGAAAAGGGAGTCAGGGTTGCGACAAATGAGCCCATGCTCCTAGGAAAGATTGGGGCAGATGGATTGCATACCATCCAGGGTTTTGGTATATACCATGGCCCTATTTGGTAGGATAGTATCCTCCTCCAAACTGATTCATGAAAGGTTGTAAGGGCACCATACCCGCAGAAGTGGCATGATAAGGATTATGTATGTTTCCCCCAGATGAAGGAACTTCGTGCTAGGGGTTTCCCATACTGTGAAACGGAATCCCTTCAGAAGGAACACCATAGGATAGAGGGCGGTTTTCCATAATAAACATGTTCATAAGAATGGGTGTGGAGGAAGAGGGAATGAAGGATGAAATATAAGAAGTAAATTGTCCGCCCATTTGAGCACTCCATCACGGGGCACTCAAGATAGGATTAGGCCCGGAGGAAGGAAGATTACAACCTCCAACTATTGGATTCACTTGGGGAATATGAACTCCACCAAATGAGAAAGGAACATAAGGAGGTGTTGTTCCCCCAAACCCAAAACTAGGATTCACATTAGTCGTTGAAATGAAGGATGAGAGTTGCGATGTCATTTCAGGTATACCAAAATAAAAGGGATTAGAGGTTGAAGGTATTGACTGAGAATCATGACTTCGCATGCTGAAAAGAGATATGAAAGGGTTCATTCTCGTCAGTAGAGTAGAGCTCATGGGTTGGGTAGCACTAGTTGAGGGAGCCTCTGGCACCCACATCGTCAAGGATGAGGGAGACAATAGGATCCCGCTAATCACAGAAGAAAAGGGAGTCAAAGGACTTCCCAAGACGTTCATGTCTTAATCAGTACTCATATTTGGATGATCACACATCTGGGAGGTGGAGATATATGTACCACGTTTATTAACTCTACGCCTTTTATAAGGTGGCTTCGGTAAAGGATCAAGGCACGGTCGTAACTTCAACAGACCAAGAGACTGGCAAGGAGGTCGATCTTTCTCCACGATGAATTAGAACTCGAGATATAAAAAAAAAATCCTAAGGCCAACTAATAATCAGAGAGAACACCAAAATAAAGAAAAAAGGACAATGCACACAAATAGGATATAATGGTTGAAAAATGGACCTCCCGAACTAAATTAGGTATGCCTAACCCAAGAGGGGCTTGAGACTCCGCAATAGTAGAGTGGAGGTATCAGAATCGGTTATAAGGGCCCTCGTGGGATTAACAGCGCAGTCGGTCAGATCCCCCTAGAGAGGTAATCCTACATAAAGATTGTGTGTTTTTCGACCCTTATCTAACTCAGGGTACCTGCAGAGTAACCCCTGCATTAAGTAACCTATGCGGATACCTATGTCAAGAAACTAGAGTCACCACAATATAACCAATACGTAGGCGAGCAATCACAAGTCCGATCCACCATATGGGCAGGGAAGCAAAGCCTGAAATATCGAAAGAACCGTCTCTCATGGAGGTAAAGGTACTAGAAAGACCCCCAGATATATATAGAAACCCAGAAATATCTCTGACGCTAGGAACATATTAGAGGGATATCTCTGCAACCAACTTCACGTGACGTTGTGATTAACTCCGGTGTGAGAGGAGACTCCTAACGTCATCGATTACACAATGGATTTCATCATTCCCTAGTCAGACACATATGTTGGAGAAGTTTACTCACAAAATCATATTCCAAGGCTCTAGGTCCTATACTTGTTTGTGTACCCTAAAAAATAAAATCGTTTCTAATCAATTTTAATTAATCAACATTCATTTTAATGGCTTCTTATTACTCAAGAGATGTGGTCATGAAACTGGTGGTATTACGACTCAGCATATAAAAAGAATCAAATATAAAAACATTGTTAAGTGCTAGTCTTGAATTTCAAGAGATGGTATGCTTCTAAATACAATTTTTCCAATGCAATCTCTACAATTTTAATGAAGTGCAATCTTTACAAATGCATCAAAATCAATGCAAAGTAATCAAAAGTGAAAATTCCATATGGAACCTTAATACTTGATATATATAAAATATATATTACTATTTAATAAATTTATTATTTGTTGTCTTATTCAAATGTACAACAACATGTATAAATACACGTAAATGAGTAAAGTCGTGTATTTTTATCTAAAAAGACATAAATTTACATTAAAAATATAATTAGTACATTAATCATTTAATTAGTAATTATTGAACATTGTAATATAGATAAATTATATTACAAGTCATTTGTCCTTCAAATGCTTCGTCCTCGAAGCATTGCTATTTTTTTATGGCTAGATTTTTTTTGGATTCTTCATTAGAATTTTCTGAATATCTCTCGCCCTCATTTTCACACATATAGAATTGTTTTCTCTTGCATGTGCAGAAACTATAATAAATGTTGGGACCTTGATTTTTATTGTACTTGAGTTCTAATTATTTCATTGCATGGCTAGTAAAAGGAGCCAAATCCACTTCGTTATGTCGTTTCTTCTGGTGAGTGTCCCACACACCAAAGTCCTCTTATGGATCATAGACGATTCTTGGAATTCACATTATATTTGTAGAACACCCACCGTTGTCAAAAGAACAAGGGCTCACCATAGATTGTTCCTCCAAGATAGGCAAGGGAGGGATTTTATTTCACTGAATGTTTCCTTCTCTTAAATCATACACACTCACATCATACATTTTGTGGTTGTTCTCATCGACTGGAGTGTAGGAATATACACATTCATCATTGTCATCACAAAAGGATTTTACATCACTTATTAACTCTTCAGGAATAGAAGGTACCGGTATCTTGTTTTTGTTGTTGTAAATCCACAGAGAGTGTAGATTAGGGTATCTCGAGTTTGGGTTGCGGGATAAAATGAGGGAGTTGGAAAGAAAACGTGGGTGATGGAGATAGGAATAATATGGGATAGTTGTTGTTAATGCCTTGTTTTCGTCCTTTCTCATTGCTTCTGATTCATTACTAAATTCTTTATATTTATGTTTGAGGCTCTTCTTCTCATCTTCAATGATAGTTTCAACCTTTAAATTTGTTTTCTTGTCCCTGTTATTCAAAGATAATGTTTTCACATATGGGTATTCCATAACACCATCATTGGTTTTACCACTTTCATCATTGTCGTATATTTGTCCCTTTGACAATTCAGATGATGGAGAATGTAAGATTTAGTTTTGGTGGAAAACCTCCTCCTTTAAGTACGCTAGGACTTTCTTCTCGAATTGTTCTTTTATTACTTTCACAAAGTTCTTCATTTCTTCGAGAGTGTTGCTCATATTTTCCATATTGGTTATAATTTTCATGTTTTTATGAATGATATTTTCCATCTTGAGTGCATGTGTTTTTTGGATTTCACCAAGCTTTGCTCTGATACCACTTGGAAGCTTAATACTTGATATATATAAAAGATATATTATTATTTAATAAAATTATTATTCGTTGTCTTATTCAAATGTACAACAACGTGTATAAATACAAGTAAATGAGTAAAGTCATGTATTTTTGTCTAAAAAGACGTGAATTTACATTAAAAATATAATTAGTAAATTAATCATTTAATTAGTAATTATTGAACATTGTAATATAGATAAAGTATATTACGCCATAAGTATAATGAAAATAAGCAAATATTTTTGTATTTTCGATATAATGAAAATAAAATTCAAGGACTGAATAACAACCTCACAGGCAAGCCCTGCTGCAAACAAAAGACACAAGCCAAGAAGGATACCAAGAAGTGACTACTCAGACAAATATGCAAGGACAACCAATGAAAAAGATGACAAGAAAGAATTTTTCCCGGAAATTCAACAATAAAAAGGCTTCCTATCACTCTGTAGGTACTTAACAAATGGAATAGGGACCCAATAAGACTCAACAACCAAAAAGACTCACCCAGCAAACACCAAACTCAGCCAACAAGACTTAAGAGATGATGTACACGACTGTTTGAGAAACAAGAGTGTATATATGCTCCCTAAAGGCATGAAACCCACGTATGTACGTGTTTGTCAAAGGAAAAACTGTGTATACCAAAAAAAACACTGTTAGGGCAAGGGTTATGCCAAGAAACTCATATGCAAGGAAAAATATAGGCTTTTTGTTGTTTTTCTTCATATGAGATCTGATCTATATATTATTACAATGATGAGTGTTCTATATATATAGAACATATAATGATCATCCATGAAAGAATGCATCCCTTGGATAATCAATAACTATTTATTATTATCATTTACTTATTATATATAGTATTTAATAATCAATAATTATATTATTAATTATTAATCTAAGAGAATGTCTTCCTGATGTTGTCCAAACATCAACACCCTCTCTCAATGAGGGAGACATTTTGCATCATGCCAAGATTGTCTTTTAATTATACAAACTTCACCCTAGACTCATGAAACTTGTCTGTTAGTCTTGGGAGATGTCTCTCTCCCACCTGAATCGAGGAGAAACTCCTTCTATGACTCTCCCTCTGAGCCAATTGACTCTCTCTGAGATCAGGCTCACTTTGGGTCCACATGCAATATCATATAGCATCTTGAGTCTGTATCATTCCTTATCAAATCACCATGACTAGGACAAAGACCACACTAGGATCTTTCACCACATATACACACCTATGAGTGAATGTGATCATGATGCTAACTAACATGTGGAAAACACTTCAAGCACCTTGATTCCATATTATTCCTTGTCATGATCAAAGAAGGACTATGCCTGGGCCCATTTACCACAAGTGCACCTTTATGATAAATGTATCCTATATCTCTTGGTATGTAGCCCAATCTAGGAGAAGGTATGCCCTATGTTGAAACATCAACACTCCCCCTTAGCTAGGGAGGTATCTTTCCAAATTAGTACACAACTATTGTCTAGGATCACACAGTCTCCACCAATGGTACACAACCACTATAGTAGCAAAAATTTTGTCACACATGGCACTCCCATGTTGAATTCTAGAGGCTACTCCCTCTAGAAACACTAGGTTCAACTCCCCATAGTGTGTGACGTCAAGGTCAACTCCCTTGACATGTCATCATGTTATCTCCATAAGGGACGTTGGGATATAAGACCAAACACACTTATCCCTTCTCAGATAAGTTTCTTCACGGATCAACTCAACTCAGTTCACAGAGGAGTACGATCTGGAGATTGTATGTTACACATGGTGCTCCCATGTATACTTCTAGAGGATAATCCCTCTAGAAACACTAGGGTCAACTATCCATATTGTTTGACGTCAAGGTCTACTCCCTTGACATGTCCTCATGTGCTCTCCACATGGGACGTGTCCTCATGTGCTCTCCACAAGGGACGTTGGGCTATCCCTTCTCGGATAAGTATCCTCACAAATCAACACACTTATCCCTTCTCAGATAAACCCAAACCCACTTATCCCTTCTTGGATATGTATCTCACTTATCCCTTCTCGAATAAGTGTCCTCATAGATCAACTCAACTCAGTCACAGAGGAGTATGATATGGATAATGTCTCAAGAAGTTGCAAACATCAACACTCCCTCTCAGTGAGGGAGGCATTCTTTTCCACGACAAGTCTATCACAAAAGTAATCAAACTTCGTCCTATTTTAGTAATATCATTAGCAACCTGCTCATCTATAGGAAGGTATTGCACCAGTACTTCATTCCTCTGCACCATGTCTCAAAATAATAGTGGAATCAAAACACATGTCCAAATAAATATGCAAGGAGCTTACAAAGCCACATTGCTTCACATACTTCTAGACTCAATGCAATGTACTCTACTTTTGTGGTGCTCAAGGCCATAGAAGTTTGTTTCCTTCTACACCAGGAAACCATGGAAGATCCCAAAGTGAAGCAACACCCAGAGGTGCTCTTCATGTCCACTGCGCTCCCTGCCCAATCAGATTTAGGATTTACCTACAATATCATGTCAATACAGGAAGTATATCTCAGACCATGTCCAATTGTGCATCGCAGGTATCTCAACACATGCTTCATAGAAATATAGTATGTATGTCTATGTTGACTCATAACTTGGCTAAGTGTATTCATTGCATAAAAAATATATGGTATGGTGTTAACCAGATACATCAATGATCCAATTAGTTGTTTGTATAGGGTTGGATCAAACTTGTCAGAGTCAAAAGAAGACACACTTAGTTTCTTCATATTCATCACCATTATTCTAGCCATGGGCTTACAATTCAACATCCTAAAATTCTTCAATATCTCAATTGTGTACTTCCCCTGACTCAGGAAGATCTCATCAGTTCGTTGCCACACCTCTAGTCCTAGAAAGTAGTTCATCATACCAAGGTCCTTCATCTCAACCTCAAAGGCCAACACATACTTGCATTCATCAATATGGATCTTTGTACCGGTGAGGAATAAATCATCAACATAGAGGACCAAAATCAGGGACTCACCATTAATAGTCTTGTAGTACAAATTGGGATCAACAACACTTTTTTTTAAGCCCAAACTCATCAGGTATCCATCAATCCTTGCATACCAAGATCGAGGTGGTTTCTTGAGTCCATACAAGGCCTTCTTCAACCTGCACAAATGAGACTCCTTCTCATGTATCACAAAATCATTTGGCTTCTTGATGTGTTTGATCTTGCAGATCCATTTGGAAGTCACTACAAACTTTCCCTTAGGTCTTGGAATAATATCCCACACATCATTATTCATGATGGATTGATACTCCACCATCATGACATCTCTCCATATTGGATGACTAGTTTCCTCCTCACCACAGGATGGCTCAAATTGAATGATGTGGCTCATAGTTGCGGCATAGCATGAATATCTCTGAGGTCTCTTTCTCACTCGGAAGGTACCACAAGGAGTTGCATATCCTTCTACCTCATGTAGAGTCTGATGAGCCCATGTAGGTCTCTTCCAACCTACTGCAATATCTTATGGAACATCAATTGGAGGTACAAATCAATTAGATCAATAGGATCAATCTCCATGTGAGATCCTCTAGATCTCTTAAAGGATACCTCCTCCTCAAAGGTAACATCTCTGCTCACCTCAATATGTCTATGACCAGGGATGTAGATCCGGTATGCCTTTGAAGACTCATTGTACCCCATAAATGTACCATTTTTGCTTGAAGGGTCTAGCCTGATCCTTTTCTCCTTGGGTACATGAATATATACTAGACACCCAAATATCATGAAGTGTCCAACCTTAGGCTTCACTCCAGTGAAGTCCTCCTTGGGTGTCATGTTCCTCAAAGTCTTATGAGGACTTTTTTTATGAACATACATTGCAGTCATGGATGCCTTTGCCCACAGAAACATAGGTAAATGTTGATCATGCTAAGTCATCTTGGACCATACTTGATATATAGAGGTTCCCTCATGAAACCAATATCTCAGGAAGCTGAAAAACATCAACACACCCTATGGAGTTGGAGGTGACTCCTCCTCTTTCTCTACTCCTTATGACATTAAAGATATCTCTTCCTCCTTCTCTAGAGGTAACTCAATCTTTACTCCCTCTGGATGTAGTACCACATCCTACTCTAAGAATGCCTCTACATACATTGGAACTACTGCCATGTCTGCTTTCTCAACATCTCATGGATCGACTCAAGTAATAGGACTACTACACCAGCTCCCTCTGAGTCTCATAATGTGTTTTCCTCCTCTACTGGATCTACCATAGTTTTTCTACAGTTGGTCTTGACTCATTGTATCCATGATCATTGGAACTTTCTCTATTATGTGGCATAGTCCCATCCTGGGAGGTACATTGCTACTAGAGACTTCTTGTCTTTGAGCATCATGTCTGGCAATGTCTCTCCTTAATATCATGTTGGAAGGTCTTTCCCTCCATATCTACCTCCTGCGACCATCATTATGGCTCCTTCTCATAGCTATTATCTATGACCTTCCCAGAACAAGAAACAAGAACAACAAAAAACATATCCTAGAGGAGATCAATTTATCTTATGCACAACTATATATAGTGACCCTCCAAATAATATTTCTTCTAATATGAAAAACACACATCCATCATATACTTGATGTCATATGGCTACCAACACACATCCATAATATACTCGATGTCATACAACTACCAACACACATCCAATATATACTCAATTTCATACGTCTACCAACACACATCCATCATATACTCGATGTCATACAGCTAACCATGTTGATTTTCTATGTTAAATTAAACAAGAACAATTTTCCACAAGTGGTAATTACTTCCAATGATATACGATATACTTTAGTAAACACTAGAACATCACTAAGTAACTCGGAAAATTTCAACTTCTTAGTCTCTTCCTTAGATCACTTATCCCATGTGTGAGAAAGAAAAATTATGTGTGTCTATTGTTGTGTCTTTCAAGTGTCTTTTTATAGTAATATTAAATTGATCCAAAAAAGACATGTCTCTTTGAAAATTAAATTTAAAATTTAATTTAATTTTCTTTCTTATAAATAGTTGGAGAATACCTCTCGTAACTACCCAAAGATTAATTTGGTTTTAATCCATCCACATAGTATTTGACTTTGTTAAATTGTTACTTCATAATTCATGCGATTATTTGCATAAGTATAGGTAGAAGTAAATATGTAGTGCATTCCTCATATTTAGGTAATTAGACATTTTTACCAGAAATTACTGCCCACCATAATTTACAGAATTATTTCTATAATTTAGGTAGGAGTAAAAATTAAATATGTTGTACATAGATATTGTAACAACCCCATAAATTTAACACTCCCAACATTTTACTCTACTCTGATACCATGTTGTTTTTCTTCATATGAGATATGATCAATATATTATTACAATGATGTGTGTTCCATATATAGAGAATATATAATGACCATCCATGAAAGGATGTGTCCCTTGGATAATCAATAACTATTTATTATTATCATTTACTTATTATATATAGTATTTAATAATCAATAATTATATTATTAATTATTAATCTAAGAGAATGTCTTCCCGATGTTGTCCAAACATCAACACTTTCAAGCAATGGATGACAAGGAAACTCAGGAAAAGAGAGAGAAAATCAAGGAGAAAAACACTCAAAACCCCCAAAAAAGAGATACCCCAGTATGGTCGCCAATTTTGTTACAAGGAAAATATCTCTATGGCTAGGGGTAAACCACAATAGACGGAACGACACCCAGAAACCAACTCTAATATCAAGTATGATATATAAATGAAATGCTAACAAGACAAGGATAAAATCCTACCTCGTCCAGACATTTGAAGAAGACCATCGTTGAGCACTCGACCCAAAGATTTATACCTGCAACTTGTCCTCAACAACCAAGATACGCAAGAATATGGTGAAAATATATAGTGTCAACATATAAATTAGCATAATCTATTAACATACATGACAAATATGCCCGGAATAGTAATTCAAATATTTGCAAGATATCAATTGGACAATAAAAGAGTATTTCTATTACAATAATTAGCAGAAGTACATAGTTGACAAACTTCTATAACGACACATATCATAACCGAGAAACTAAGTCCTTCTAGTTGAGCCTCCACCACTTCAATCCTCCACAAAGTCAAGCTCATATATAGTATTCAATGAGGTTCTTCATCACAAATAAGGAAGAGATTGGGGGATTAACATAAGTATTTCATACTTTCAAGGAAAAAGGGATGCAGACTCAATATGAAGTGAAATTTCTCCAAAGTATCTTTGCTCTCAAAGTCAAATTATTGAATTGTCCTCAAGGCTTGGATATGGCTCAATTTATAGCCTCTAAATGGAACTGAAGAGTCGATTCGGAGTGTTTCCAGTATATGGAAGTTCAAGGATCATGGATCTCATGACATGGCATGGAAAACCGACATAATTTTTAATTTTTGAGCACCAAACTCGATGTACGCGGATTGTAGTGGAGCAACCTATATATATATATATATATGCTTGTTGTATAACTAATAGGGTGTGTATATGTATAAAAAATGTGCATTTTTTGTTCTGGAGTGAAAAACAAGGGTTCTTCAATTATGTAGAAGGAAATGGAAGGCCATCCAAGCAAGATGCATGGATTGAGGAAAAATTTGTTGTAACACTCCTTCCTCTTCCACAACATATAGATGGCTATGCAAAAAATGCATTCTCTAATGACATGTTTGACCTATTTAATCTTTGTTCATGATTAATGAAGGAAGCTTGCAGCTCATCTAGACTAAACTAAGATAGATCTTTGTTCTCTTCTAAGGTAACAACAAGGGTATCAAATTTAGGAGGAAAACTCCTAAGTAACTTCTCAACAACATTCCTATCCTCTATGGTTTCTCCATGAGACTTAATCTGATTTATCAAGCCAATCAAATGGGTGTAAAATGAATCTACTGAATCTGAATCCTTCATCGGCAGAGTTTCAAAATCTCTTCTAAGAATTTGTAGTCTTGAAGTTTTAACTTTGTCCATACCTTGATAAGAAGTTTGAAGTATGTCCTATGCTTCTTTGTCTTTCTTTGTTGATGCAACTCTTGAGAGTATGCTTTCATGCATGGCTTGATGTATGTAAAACAATGTCTTTCCATCCTTCTTCCTTTGATCTTTCAAAGCATCCTTCTCAACTTTTGTGAGAGAATTGTATGATGCCTGATCTGTTGGTTCCACATAGCCATTTTCGACTATCTCCCATACATCTTGACCCCAAAATATTTTCTTCATGGTCAAGGACCATAACTCATAATTTTTTCCTATAAAAGTGGGAGGTTGCAAATTTGAAGTAGAAGCCATGATTTCACCTTACAACAGAGTTATTGCTCTTTAAAACTTTGTAACATCCCGCTCTGGTGCACTGAGCAAACTTATTCTTTGAGGACACTTGCTCGTAAGTGATCCGGATTATTATGCTATTAAAACTTTTGACTTTGAATATGATGCGTTATGGGTTGATGACATGTTGTTTTACTACATTGACATAGACAGGTGCTATTGACTCGGTTTTACTGAGTGTGCAGTGTTTTGGACCTTGAGGATGCAGAGGCATTGTTGGAACCCATTGGACTTCGGATCGCGTTAGGGAGTGTGCCATGGGAGTTTGATTGTTTTACTATGATATTAGTGCATCTGACTGGATGATATGATATGGATATGTTCTGACATGATTTGTTGATGATGCAGGCTGACGATAGCTTGTCGACCAGACTCACATATGGAGTAAAGGGGTCATGCATGACTACCAAAGATGTTGAGCGAGAGGTGTGGACAATATCCCTGCCATATCCTACTAGCACTCTCATCACCGCTCAAACTGTAGGTTAATGATTACCTAGTTCGAGAGGACCCACAATGTCGTGAGGGAAGACTGCGACAGTCGCTCACGATGATTCTAAGGGGCACGCAATAAGGCAGGGGCCTTATTCCTTAGAAGCCCTTAGTCTCCCACAAGTTCACCTGGTGGAGTGTTGACTCCAGGGGTTATTGATGTCTACCAAGTCAGTCAAGAGGCGAGTGGCACCCTTGGAGCATGTGGTGCATCCTGAAGGGCACGTCACGCAAGAAAAATGGAGAGTGGCGAGTGGCACCCTTGGAGCACGTAGTGCGTCCTGAAGGGCACATCACGCAAAGGAACAGATGAGGCGAGTGTCACCCTTGGAGCACCTAGTGCGTCTTGAAGGGCACATCGCATTGTTGATGATAGAGGGATGAACCTAGTTGGCCCTAACACAAATAACAAATTAAGTAATTTTAAAACACTTTCCCTAATTAAATGTCACCCAGTACGAAAATTAAGGCCTAAGTCTAAATTACGTTAGTGGTTGAACCTTGTCTTCTCTAAAAAAATAATAATAATAATAATAATAAATGACTTAAATAATAATTTTGACCTTCGTTAAATCTTGTAACATGAAGGGAGTAATAAATTAAGTTATTCATAAAAATAAAACCTGTGGTAATAAATGTAAAAAGGGGAATTAATTATTTTATCTTTTTGATAATTTAAAAAAAAAAATACTAATTAAATGATAAAAGGGAAAAGGGGTTAAATTCCACACCTGCCTTTTTGAGTTCTAATTAAAAGGGGAAAGAGGGAAAATCTTAAAATTTAGGAAACTAGGAAAAGAGGTAACATAAAAAGGGAAAAAGGGGGACTTAAGGGAAAAAGCGTAAGTCAACTTAGTAAAGAATCTACCATTTAAGAGCCTTCTAATTTTAAACTGAATTAGCAACTTCATAATAGGGAAAGTCTTTAAAACCTGTAAGGGAATTTGGGGACACCTAGGAGTGATTCTAGGAGTAACTCTAGGTGGGCGAGGGAAATAAAGATAATTACTTAATTAAAGAAATTAATTTATGGAGGAATGTAGGGGATGGGGGACACTTGTACGGAGAGGAATTTTTAGGAATTTATTTTTAAAACTTTAATTAAATGAGAGTTTAGGAAAGAAAGGAAGATCGAAACTCTATATAATGAAGGAGGAAGAAGGATGAAGGGGATCTTATGTTTGTGTAACATTACGCTGCAGAAATATCTACTTGACTGATTTACTTGTGGGAGTTGGGGATACCTAGCTCAGAGAGGAGTGGTAGCTCAGCCTTGCGAGGCGAGCTAGGAGCTAGATGAGATCTCTGGATAGTGTGCGTGGCCCCTTTGCAGCTCGGGGGGCTAAGGGGGAAGAAGAGTACCCCTAGCATTGGTTGGGAGGTACCAGTGAAGTCTCGGCGGTCGGCGAGCGAGAGTTGCACGGAGCGCACGGGACGCCAATCGGAGTGCGCGATCAGGAAATGGTACGCTTTTCATTTTTGTATGGTAGAATGTATTAGGACTTATGCTTGGATCTGCGTATTTAGTGGAGAAGTAAACTGAGTTATTTTAAAAATTTGATGACTGAAAATTTCCTTAGCCTAGCTCGATGATTGTTGACTCCCATGGCCTTCGTTCCCGCATGACTTGACAGCCCTGTGGTTTGACTGTGACCCATGTGATTGTTTGTCTTTCGTCCCTAGCTCACCAGTCCTTGCCTGAGCAGTCGACCAGGATCCTGATCTACGGTCATCGCCTTAGCGTTAAAAGACCTATGGATCTCAACGCCCTAATTTTTTGTGCAAGGATGATGAGCAAAGGACGCAACTGTTAGCCATATACCTCTGATTATTTTTCCTTGGCTGAATGATTATCTTGCGCCTGAATGTGTTTCTTTAACCCTGAATTTTGTTGTTGGCATGGCATTTCCTTCCACTGTGCATTTTTTTTTACCTTGCTGGAATATCCTGGTGTTGTTTCACCTCTAAGGTTGTCCTCGACAGATGGTTCGCCATGCACCGAATGAGTTGTTGAAGGAAAATTGTAACCCTGAAAATTGTAACACTAATCTATGCAACCCACCATCAATGGACAGTAGAGGGCATTAAAGTCAAATGAGAGATTTAAAATGTTCCAACGATTCAGAACATCCATGTGACGATATGATAATCCACTCATTAATTTTTGAATAACTTTTGTTAGCTATGACTATTTTCATGGATTATTGTAAAAAGCATGCATCCACGTATTTTTAAACATTGTTTACCTATTTTCTTGACCATTGACAGAGAGGTAAGAAAATGCCTTTCGTTCTTGAGTGTTTAATGCAATTACAGTTGAACAATACGCTAATGCCAGGAATCGCCTCACAACAACACGAGATTCTGAACACCCCTATCTAAACACGTATATTTCATATCATGTCCACCTGTAAATATTTTTAAATGTGTACTGCACATTCTTCTCCATTACGTACCTTGATTGTTTATTGATGGGATTTTCTCTGCATTTTTTTGGGAGTGATGGATGAATTTCTTAACCCTACATTTATGCATTGATGGATCCTTATAGCTCTTTGTTTTTATGCTAAGAGATAAAATATCTTCCCTACGTATATGTATAACTCAGCTTTTTTTTTTATGCATTGATGGCTATGTGGAAAAGTTGTCGAAGCATTTCAGAAATTGAAATCTCTGCAATCCTCACTGCGAAAACCACGTCATTTTGCCCACGACATTGGCCCTCGTCTATTCAACTTAACTGTGCCTTCAACTGTGAAGAACAATGACTATTTGTATTCCATTTCAGTGGTGAGTAAGGTACCACGTCTCCTTTAAATGGCAAGGCGATTGCAGTCAATGGAAATCACAGAAATTTTGATGGCAAGGTGAATGCCTCCTTATTTTATGACAGTCATTTCATAGCTGACAAGATTTGTTTTTTAAATACAACAGATTCTAGACAATCCATTTAGGAGGATAGTGATTACTGGTTTAGTTTCCTTGACAGTTATTACAGTTTGAGTTTTCTTGACAGCAATTACAGTTTAGGTTTCCTTGATAGCAACCCCTGAAAGTTGTGTGACAAAATTTAATGGAATGACAAGAGGATGGTGGGTGCAGCGAATCCATACTTTACTCACATTTCCAGGGTTTCATGTACCTACTTTTACTACTTAGAAAACTCTTATAGCTTTATCCAGCTAACTATTAGCAAGTTATGATGGCAATCACTGTAGTTGAGTTTACCCTTCCCTTGATTTGTTCTAAATGACGATGATTTACTCAGCCTTGTCAGCCATGCTTGCAAGGCATTTTTATTATTGCAGTGAATTAATTAATTATAGTAATATTAACGGTACGAATGTGTTAGGGGTAGTGAACTTAATTTTGTTATGACCATAGATATGTGAAAATAGCCAGATTTAAATATAATGTCCTTTCTCAGTAGTTTTCTTTAATCTTATTAGATAGTTGTTACCTTTCAGTTCAGTCAATATAGCTAAGACAACATGTTGAGATTTAAGTTGTTCATAAGTGTTATAATGGTAGCATTCTACCTTAATACTGTTAATGTTGTTAATTATTGTTGATGGCTAGTTAGATTGAGATTTTGGATTAAATTAGAAATGCCCAGTTAGATTGTAATAAAGATTAAAATTAGATTGGTGAGTGGTGACTAAATTGCAAATTTGACTTGCTAATTTGATTATAATTCAGGTTAGATTGTATTTATTGTTTATAGTTCTAGTATTTCTTACTTAGACTTGCTAAGTTGTTTGTATCTAAAGTTAATTTAGAGGGGTCATTAATGGATAATTGTAAATTAGACGTGCCCCCTTTTAGAATGGTAACCAAAGTTAAAATAGATGGTAATCATTGACTAGTTTAGACTTGTTGGGTGTTGACGAAATCATTTTTTTGTTTGCGCTTCTCGTTGAGGGCGTTGATGTTCATTCTAACTAATGTTCATACTTGGTCTTGTAAACATTTAATGTTCTTGGTTCACTCACTATAAGAGATTATAGTTTCTTGTGTAATTAATTTCGGGTGCATTGTGACGTTAGGGTGATTGTCTTTAGCTTAGTAGTCTTGGTATGCTTGTGTCGGGCAGAATGTAGACACCTCCTTGTTCCTCAGAACAATCGCCAACCCTGAGACCTTAAATGGTCAAAATCAATGGGAACTTGGGCTTCCATTGCTTCCAGATGCTTGATGTGCTTCTTAGGTCGTTATGTTGTTGTCGCGTGAGTTGCATGCATCATGTTCATCGTCTTGTTGCAACGTAGAGTATAATGTCTTATTTACCCTTCTACACACGCAGACACAAAAAAAAAATTGCACTTGTTATGAGAGACTTGTTGTTGTGATGGAACTGGGAGGTTCGTTACATATGGTATCAGAGCCGGTTCAACCCACGACTTGGGATCGCTACGGCTTTCATTGATATGATTGATTCTACTGTTGTTGATTGAGTTGACTTGTGTGTGTGTAGGTAATCATGGTTAAAGGACACCGCAGAGGTAGACGATGGGGTGCTAGGGGAGGAGACGCAACGCCTCCAGTAGCATCCACGCCCGAGGGTTCTAACCCCCAAGGAGACGAGCAGGTTCTTGGACAGGAGAAGATAGCAGTGGGTGATGTAGTCGGAATGATGAGACATATTCAGCGCATTTCTGAGGCACTTATCAGTCGTTTGGAAAGAGATGAAGCCAGGGTGTCGACACCCGCTGAGGTTCCACCGCGCGCTTCGGTCGATACTGGTAGCATTCACCATCAACTCGAGAAGGTCAAATTTCTTGAGTTATTTGGTGCCCCGGACGGAGCAGCCGCCGAGGAATGGTTGGATAACATGGCGATGTGCTTCACACTTCGCGATTATACCCCCAACATGAAGGTCTACATGGCGGTCTTTCAACTGAAAGGGAGCACTCGTCTATGGTGGAAGACGCTCCTACCGCAGCTGAACATGGTCGTCGAAGACGTGTCATGGGAACGGTTTTGAGAGAGGTACCTTTCAAAGGAATTCATTGAGATTCATCTCAATGATTTCAATGCCTTACGACAAGGAGGTCGTACGGTGCCCAAGTATGAGGCCCATTTTATGGAGCTACTCCGATATGCTCCACACCTTAACACTGCGAAACTTAAGGTCAATAGGTTTATGTTTGGCCTTAACGGCAGCCTACATGCAAAGGTTAGGATTTTGATGCCTCAAACCTTGCATGATGTTGTCCAGAAGGTCGTCATAGCAGAGGAGGAGCTTATCAGCGAGGGTCAGACCAAGACTCCAACGAGACCAACAGGACAGGTGTCATATGGAGCATAGCAGCATCAGACACGAACCAGACATACGCTGGGATATCATGGCTTCCAGAGGGGATCCACTTTCACTACACCTCAACGACTGACGCCTCAGCAACAGACACCTTATCGAGGACCACAGCATCAGCAGCAGCGTCGCCCGCAGCAGCAGCATTTTAGGCATGTTCAGCAGAACAGACCAGGATTTCAGGTCGGTGTGCCATCATCATCTACTTCAGGTACCAGGACTACTGGGTCGAAGAAGGGATGTTGGACATGTGGGGAGCCACACTACCAGTGCAATTGCCCAGTGGAGAGGACTAGAGCATCCGGATCAGCTGGACCCACTACCGTGGGAGATATGGGCAAGGCCCATCAGATTCATGCAGTGGTGAATAACCGCCAGGCAGAGCACCAGTCGACTGTGCTTGGGATGAAAGGTACCATCGCTGACCAGACCCTTAGTATTTTGATAGATCCCGGTGCTACTGAGAGTTTCATTTCTGGTGCAGCGCTAAAAAGGATTAAGGTAAAGGCGGTAGAACAGGATGAGTTTAGCTTTGTAGAGATGGCTTTGGGAGCCAAACAAAAGGTTGGAGGAAAGGTTACGGGCTGTATCCTTAACTTGGGAGAGTTTGTCACAAGGGACAACCTGTATGTCATGATCTTAGGATCTTATAATGTCGTAATTGGACTGGTTGGAATCAAATGAGGCGATACTCAACTGTAAGATGAAATGGTTGAGCTTGGTCGATGATGAGGGACAGATATGGGTGATTGTAGGTCGGAACCAGGGAGTTTCCTTGAGGTTCATCTCTTCCTTGAAACTTTGAAAGAGAATGTGCAAGGGGTGCAAGCTTTATGCGATCCTTGCGTTAAATGAGAAGGGAGTCACGGAAGGTTTAGAACACCTTCCAGTGGTGAGAGAGTTTGTGGACGTGTTTCCAGAGGAATTACCTGGGATGCCGCTAGAGAGGGAATTGGAGTTTACCATAGACCTAAAACCAGGGACTGAACCGATAGAAAGAACGCCTTATCGGATGTCGACCCCAGAGTTACAAGAATTGAAAATGCAACTGAAGGAGTTGTTGGACCTGGGAGTGATACGTCCCAGTGTGTCACCATGGGGTGCACCTGTTATTTTTATACGAAAGAAGGACAGATCGTGGAGGCTTTGCATTGACTATCGTCAATTGAACAAGGCTACGATCAAGAATCAGTATCCATTGTCGAGAATTGATGATCTGTTTGATCAAATGAAGGGCCCGATAGTGTTCTCCAAGATCTATTTGCGATCAGGGTATCACCAGTTACGGATCAAGGAGGATGACATCCCTAAGACCACCTTTAAGACAAGGTTTGGACATTATGAGTTTATTGTTTTACCATTTGGACTGACAAACGCCCCAGGGGTATTTATGAGTTTGATGAATGGGGTGTTCCGCAAGTACTTGGACAAGTTTGTCCAAGTATTCATTTACGATATTTTGATTTACTCTTGGACGACGGAGGAGCATGACGAGCACTTGCGCTTGGTACTACAGTGTCTGCGAGAGCATAAATTGTATGGGAAGTTGTCCAAATGCTCTTTTTATCAATCAAAGATTCACTACTTAGGGCATGCCATCTCCAGCGAAGGCATCGCCATGGATCCAGCAAAGGTCAAGGCTATTATGGAATGGCCTACGCCGACGAATGTCCCAGAAGTGCGTAGCTTCATGGGTTTAGCAGGATACTATCGACGGTTTGTCGAGGGATTTTCGAAGATAGAAAATCCAATCACAGAGTTGCAGAATAAGAACAAGAAGTTTGTTTGGACCGAGAAATGCGCAGAATCATTTCAGAGGCTCAAGGAATTGTTGACAACAGCATCGATACTAAAGGTCCCTGACATGGATGCAGACTTCTTGGTATGCACTGACGCATCCAAGGAAGGCTTAGGCGGGGTCTTGATACAATACGGACGAGTGATTGCCTACATTTCAAGGAAACTGAGAAGGCATGAGGAGAACTACACGACGCATGATTTGGATTTATTAGCCATCGTATATGCCTTGAAGGTTTGGAGACACTACCTTGTTGGAAGAAAATTTGAACTAAAGACTGACCACTGTGGACTACAACACATCTTTACGCAAAGAAACCTGAACACACGACAACGACGTTGGTCGGAATTTCTTAGCGAGTATGACTTTGAGATTACTTACATAAATGGAACAGTGAACCGAGTGGCAGACGCATTGAGTCGGAGATCACGCATATTTTTGGTGTTGCCTCTTCAGATGAATCTACGCGAAAATATTCTAACTTTATAGTGAGACGATGACTGGTACAAAGAGGTCGAGGGTTTTATCGGACAAAACACAATGATGGTACCACGATTTGAGGGATTTTCATTTGATAGCAATAGTTTATTGAGGTTTAAAAATCAGATCTACGTCCCACCTAACGACGAGTTGAGGATGTTGATCCTGAGCGAGGCTCATAGAGAAGTTTACATGGCTCACCTGGGAGTCACGAAGATGAGGGAAGACCTTAAACCCTTATTATTCTGGAAGGGAATGAAGGAAAACATAGTCAACTATGTGGCCAAATGTCTAGAATGTCAATAGGTAAAGGCTGAACATAGACACCTAGTAGGATTACTACAACCACATGCTATTCTGGAATCGAAATGGGAGGTTATTTCGATGGATTTTATTGTTGGATTTCTACTGACGGCAAGGAGACATGACTCGATTTTCATAGTAGTAGACACTCTGAAGAAGAGTTCTCACTTTATTCCCGTGGATACGACGTATCAGGCACCTGACATAGCTAGAGTTTTCATCAGTGATATTGTGAGGCTGCATGGCGTGCCTAAGAGGATTATATCTGATCGAGGATCGGTGTTTACTAGACGATTTTGGACGAGTTTCCAAGAGGCCTTGGGAACCCAATTTAACTTTAGTACTGCATATCACCCAGAAAATGATGGGTAGACCGAACGAACGAACCAGACCTTGGAGTACATGTTGTGCATGTATGTGATGGACCAGCAAAAGCATTGGGAGGAATTCTTTCCACTAGTGGAGTTCGCTTACAACAACAGTTACCAAAGCACCATTAAGATGGTGCCTTTCGAGTTTCTTTACGGGCGACCATGTTGGACGCCCTTGAGTTGGGATTGGCTTGAGGATAGGGTCTTGGTGGGACTAGAAGCAATCCGAGAAATGGAAGAGAAAATGAAAACCATAAGACAAAGGATAAAATAAGCATAGGATCGACAGAAGAGTTATGTCGATGCGCACTGTGTCGATCGTAGTTACGAGGTCGGCGATCGAGTCTTCTTGCGGGTTAAACCGCATAAAAGTTCAATCAAGTTTGGGAAGGGAGATAAATTCTCTCCTAGGTTTGTGGGCCCTTTCGATATTGTGGAGAGAAAGGGGCCCATGGCCTATCGACCAGCCTTGCCTAATTCCTTGAGGCGTATGCACGATGTTTTTCATGTATCTGTTTTGAGACATTATATTAGTGATCCTACACATGTTATTGACATGAGTTCCTTGTAGGTATTGGACGAGGGAGCACTCACAGCTGAGCTGGTCCACATCTTGGATAATCGTGCTTGACAACTACGATGTCAAATGATAGATCAGGTCAAGGTCCAGTGGGACGATTATAGTCCTCACTCAGTGACCTGGGAGGACGCATATGATATGAGCCAGTAGTTTCCATTTTTGTTTGAAGATAGACATATGATACACTTTATTTCAGCATTTATACTATGAAACTTCAGGACGAAGTTTAGACCAAGAGGGGGTGTATGTAACATCCCTCTCTAGCACACTGAGAAAACTGATTCTTTGAGGACACTTGCTCGCAAGTGATCCGGATTATTATGCTATTAAAACTTTTGACTTTGATTATGATGCGTTATGGGTTGATGACATGTTGTTTTACTACATTGACATAGATAGGTGCTATTGACTCGGTTTTACTGAGTGTGTAGGGTTTTGGACCTTGAGGATGCAGAGGCATTGATCAAACCCCTTGGACTCTGGATCGAGTCAGGGAGTGTGCCATGGGAGTTTGATTGTTTTACTGTGATATTAGTGCATCTGACTAGATGATATGATATGGATATGTTCTGACATGATTTGTTGATGATGCAGGCTGACGATATCTTGCCGACCAAACTCACATATGGAGTAAAGGGGTCATGCATGACTACTAGATATGTTGAGGGAGAGGTGTGGACACCATCCCTTCCATAGCCTACTAGCACTCCCGTCGTGGCTCAAACTGCAGGTTAATGATTACCTAGTTCGAGAGGACCCACGATGTCATGAGGGCAGACTGCGACAGTCGCTCACGATGATTCTAAGGGGCGTTCAATAAGGCGGGGGCCTTATTCCTTAGAAGCCCTTAGTCTCCCACAAGTTCACCTAGCAGAGTGTTGACTCCAGGGGTTATTGATGTCTACCAATTCATTCAAGAGACGAGTGGCACCCTTGGAGCATGTGGTGTGTCCTGAAGGGCATGTCGTGCAAGAAAAATGGAGAGTGGTGAGTGGCACCCTTGGAGCACGTAGTGCGTCCTGAAGGGCACGTCGTGCAAAGGAACAGTTGAGGCGAGTGGCACCCTTGGAGCACCTAGTGCGTCCTGAAGGGCACATCACGTTGTTGATGATAGAGGGATGAACCTAGTTGTCCCTAAGACAAATAGAATGTTAAGTAATTTTAAAACACTTTCCCTAATTAAATGTCGCTCAGTACAAAAATTAAGGCCTAAGTCTAAATTATGCTAGTGGTTGAACCTTGTCTTCTCTAAATAATAATTATAATAATAATGACTTAAATAATAATTTTGACCTTCATTAAATCTTGTAACATGAAGGGAGTAAGAAATTGAGTTATTCATAAAAATAAAATCTGTGGTAACAAATGTAAAAAGGGAAATTAATTATTTTATCTTTTTGATAATTTAAAAAAAAAATACTAATTAAATGATAAAAGGGAAAAGGGGTTAAATTCCACACCTGCTTTTTTGAGTTCTAATTGAAAGGGGAAAGAAGGAAAATCTTAAAATTTAGGAAACTAGGAAAAGAGGTAACATAAAAAGGGAAAAAGGGGGACTTAAGGGGAAAAGCGTAAGTCAACTTAGTAAAGAATCTACCATTTAAGAGCCTTCTAATTTTAAGCTGAATTAGCAACTTCATAATAGGGAAAGCCTTCAAAACCTGTAAGGGAATTTGGGGACACCTAGAAGTGATTCTAGGAGTAACTCTAGGTGGGTGAGGGAAATAAATATAATTACTTAATTAAAGAAATTAATTTATGTAGGAATGTAGGGGATGGGGGACATTGGTATGGAGAGGTATTTTTAGGAATTTATTTTTAAAACTTTAATTAAATGAGATTTTAGGAAAGAAAGGAAGATCAAAACTCTATATAATGAAGGAGGAAGAAGGATGAAGGGGATCTTCTGTTTGCGTAACGTTACGCTACAGAAATATCTACTTGACTGATTTACTTGTGGGAGTTGGGTATACCCAGCTCGAAGAGGAGTGGTAGATCGGCCTTGCGAGGCGAGCTGGGAGCTAGACGAGATCTCTGGATAGTGTGGGTGGCCCCTTTGCGGCTCGGGGGGCTAAGGGGGAAGAAGAGTACCCCTAGCATTGGCTAGGAGGTACCGGTGAAGTCTCAACGATTGGTGAGCGGGATTTGCACGGAGTGCGCAGGACGCCAATCAAAGTGGGAGATCAGGCAACAATACACTTTTCATTTTAGTATGGTAGAATGTATTAGGACTTATGCTTGGATCTGCGTATTTAGTGGAGAAGTAAACTGAGTTATTTTTAAAATTTGATGACTGAAAATTTTCTTAGCCTAGATCGATGATTGTTGACTCCCATGGCCTTCGTTCCCACATGACTTGATAGCCCTGTGGTTTGACTGTGTTCCATGCAATTTTTTTCCTTTTGTCCCTAGCTCGCCAGTCCTTGCATGAGCAGTCGGCCAGGAGCCTGATCTACGGTTGTCGCCTTAGAGTTAAAAGACCTATGAATCTCAATGCCCTTCTTTTCTATGCAAGGATGATGAGCGAAGGACGCACCTGTTAGCCGTCTACCTCTGATTATTTGTCCTTGGATGAATGATTATCTTGCGCCTGCATGTGTTTCTTTAACCCTGATTTTTTTGTTGGCATGGTCTTTCCTTCCACTGTGCGTTTTTTTTTACCTTGCTGGAATGTCCTGGTGTTGTTTCACCTCTAAGGTTGTCCTCAACAGATGGTTCGTCATGCACCTGATGAGTTGTTGAAGGAAAATTGTAACACTAATCTATGCAACCCACCATCAACAGACAGTAGACATTAAAGTCAACTGAGAGATTTAAAATGTTCCAACGATTCAAAACTTCCATGTGGCGATATGATAATCCACTCATTAATTTTTGAATAACTTTTGTTAGCTATGACTATTTTCATGGATTATTGTAAAAGACATGCATCCACGTATTTTTAAACATTGTTTACCTATTTTCTTGACCATTGACAGAGAGGTAATAAAATTCCTTTCGTTATTGAGTGTTTAATGCAATTACAGTTGAACAATACGCTAATGCCAGGAATCGCCTCACGACAACACGAGATTCTGAACACCACTATCTAAACGCACCTATTTTATATCACGTCCACCTGTAAATATTTTTAAATGCATACTGCACATTCTTCTCCATTACATACCTTGATTGTTTATTGATGGGCTTTTCTATGCGTTTTTTTGGGAGTGATGGATGAATTTCTTAACCCTATGTTTATGCATTGATGGATCCTTATAGCTCTATGTTTTTATGCTAAGATAACTCAGGGTTTTTTTTTATGCATTGATGGCTATGTCGAAAAGTTGTCGAAGCATTTTAGAAATTGAAATCTCTGCAATCCTCACTACGAAAACTGCATCATTTTTCCCACGATATTGGCCCCCATCCATTCAACTTAACTGTACCTTCAACTGTGAAGAACAGTGACTATTTGTATTCCATTTCGGTGGTGAGTAAGGTACCACGTCTCCTTTAAATGGAAAGGTGATTTCAGTCAATGGAAATCACGAAAATTTTGATGGAAAGGCGAATGCCTCCTTATTTTATGACAGTCGTTTCATAGCTGACAAGATTTTTTTTTTAAATACAACAGATTCTAAACAATCCATTTAGGAGGATAGTAATTATTGGTTTAGTTTCCTTGACAGCGATTACATTTTGAGTTTCCTTGACAGTGATTACAGTTTAGGTTTTCTTGACAGCAACCCCTGCAAGTTCAGTTTAGGTTTCCTTGACAACAACCCCTGCAAGTTGTGTGACAAAATTTAATGGAATGGCAAGAGGACGGTGGGTGCAACGAATCCATACTTTACTCGCATTTTTAGGGTTCCCTGTACCTAATTTTACTACTTAGCAAACTCTTATAGCTTTATCCAACTAACTATTAGCAATTTATGACGGCAATCATTGTAGTTGAGTTTACCCTTCCCTTGATTTGTTCTAAACGACGATGTATTTACTCAGCCTTGTCATCCATGCTTGCAAGGCATTGTTATTATTGTAGTGAATTAATTAATTATAGTAATATTAATTTTACGACTATGTTAGGGGTAGTGAACTTAATTGTGTTACGACCATAGATATGTGAAATTAGCCAGATTTAATTACACTGTCCTTTCTCAGCAGTTTTCTTTAATCTTATTAGATAGTTGTTACCTTTCAGTTCGATCAATATAGCTAAGACAGCATGTTGAGATTTAAGTTGTTCATAAGTGTTATAATGGTAGAATTCTACCTTAATACTGGTAATGTTGTTAATTACTGTTGATGGCTAGTTAGATTGAGATTTTGGATTAAATTAGAAATGCCTAGTTAGATTGTAATAAAGATTAAAATTAGATTGGTGAGTTGTTAGTTGGTGAATCATGTATCTGGTTTTCTGGGAAGGTAGAGATCCGTACAGGTTGACAGGTGATGTCAGCAAGCCGTACAAGTAATCTACAATAGATTCTTGGGTAGAGGAAATTTCCAGATGTTGTTGAGGTTTGGTTTTCTTATTTATATATTGGAGGACAAGGTTGTCCTTAGATTTGGTGATTTTGAGAGGACTAGTTTTGTCCTCAGTTTTGGTGACTTTGAAAGGATTGGTTTTGGTCCTCATATTTGGAGAATTGGATAAAGTTACAGAATAGAAATATTGTGTCTCTTTTGTATAAATGATTCATCTTTGATCTTGTTGTTTCTGCTACATATTTTTTTCAGCCAATAATTTCAATGTAAAGTTGTTTAATGATAGTTAGATCACTAGGAAGCAATTTTCATATCTGAAATTAGTCACATATAGTTGCATGTGAAAATTGGCATGGTATGAGAGCTTGGGATCTAAAGATAAGGGAATCATCTTGAGACACCTTGTTGGCTACAACACTAAAATAGTGTTTTACTTTCTCTTGTTCATGTTCTTGTTCCATGCAGGTCAAGATGGTGAATACATTGAAGCTTGAGGATAGATTGGAAGGGGAAACCAAATTCCAGGCTTGGAAGGAAAGGGTTATCCTTATATTGGAAGATAATGACCTCAAGGAGTATGATGAGGATGTGGTTGTAACTCCTACCGATCCACAGGAGTTGACAACTCACAAGAAGAAGGAAGTGAAGGCCAAGCAAGTTACTAGAATTCGTGAAGGACCACTTGATTCCTTACATTGTCGAGAAAGAAACTGCCAAGGATATGTATTATTCGTTGGTGGGTATTTACCAAAACAAGAATATTGGAAGGATGCTATGCCACTTGAAGAATTAGCTTCAGATTGTCAGGATGACTAGTGAAGACATAGTTGTTAGTTATCTTATGAAAATTATTCAGATCGAAGGTCATCTCATAGTTATTGTTGAGACAATGCAAGATGTTAAGTTGGTGAATGTAGCAGTGAAAGGTATTCCCAGGTCCTGGTAACCATTTTTTCAAGGGATATGTGCACAAGACAAGTTGCCAGACTTTGATAGAGTATGGAAAAATTGTATCCAAGAGGAGACCTGGTTAGTATCCAGATATGATAGGGATGGTGTGGTAAAGAGTAGTAGTGATGAGAACCTATCCCTTGCATCCCACACTAGGAAGGGAAGAAGGGGTTCTCTAGACAGAAGAGTTATGTCAAAGATAAGGAATTCTCCTAAGAGGGAAGCATCTCCAGAGCTGAGATGGAAAAAGGATCTTAGTAAGATTAGATGTTTTGAGTGTCATGGTTTTGGGTACTATGCTTCACAGTTTCCAAACCGGAGGGGAAGAGGAAGAAGGTAGTAGGAAAGTCAGCCACATAGGTTGATGAAGTTGCAGATAGGTTCCATAGGGAGATATTTTTGGTCTCTTCCCTTTCAGGTACTTTATCCAGCAAGGAGAGATGGTTGGTGGATAGTGGAGCATATTTCCATATGACGAGTGCTAGAGATTTGTTTAACACTCTCACTGAGACTAGCTCAGACTTCTGTGTGGAGATTGGTACAGGAGCCAAAGATTTAGTAATATTGTATCATTTCAATTGGAACCATGAGAGATATGGAGTGTGTCAAATGTGTTATGGGTGCCAATACCTAGGAGGAGTGTCCTCTCAGACTCGGAGATTGAGAGGAAGGGATATCATGTATTTATTCTTAGATGGATAGGTATTGTTTGTGCCAAGACGATATAGCTTCATATCATCAATGGTTATTGAATTTAGGGAGGGAATACCTATATAGGTTGAGGGATTATCCTATGAGTTTTGTGGCTAGCAGGAGAAGAGAGACAGATGAGAAGGAGCAGGTGGCTCCACGAGTGGTGAGCCAGGTGACCCCACCAGTAGTACAAGCTCAGAGGTAGCCAAAGTTCAAATGGATTCAACCCTCAATATGTAGGAGGAAGGAGAAGCCTCTCGGGACTGTGCAGAGGACAATGGAAAAGGAGAAGATGGCCCCAGGGGATGTGTAGACTTTAGAGGGAGCCAAGTTTCAGAAGGAGAATACAATCACAGAGTGAGCCTGATCTCAGGGAGAGTCAATTGGCTTAGAGGGAGAGATGGTCATCCAAAGGGAGTTCCCCCTCAATTTAATTTGGGAGAGAGGAATCTTCCAAGATAGGCAAATAGGTGTCATGGGTTGAGGAGGCCAAACAGAAGCTTCAAAGGCAAGAGGTTTCTAGGGCATGTGATACCTACATGGAGGATACACTTGTCTCAGTGGGATATTCTACAGTGAAAGAGGAGGAAGCTAGTCAAGAGGACTAGGGAGTAGGATTTTCTTTAGTCATAGAGAGAGTAGCCAATGAGGTAGATTACACAATAAGATTTGCTTCAGTGACAAAGGATGCAACCAGTCAGATAGATTTTTTCTCAGTGACCGAGGATGTTTCCAATTAAACAAACCATACGGAAGGATGTGCTCCAGTGACTGTGGATACAGTTAGTCAAACAGAATGGATAGTTGGATGTGTTCCAATGAACAAGGATGCATCCAGTCAAACAAAATTGACAACAGAACTTCTTGTGACAATATTTGAGGACCCATTTTCCACAGTGATAGAGGGAGTAACCAGTTTGGATTATTGGAGTACATATGAAGTGGTGTATCCATAGATGTATCTATTATGTGCATCGATGGTGCATCCATATGTTGGAGGATGGGGTTCCTCCCTCGCTAACAGGGAATTTTGATGTTTGTAGCTTCGGGAGGTATTACCACTAGAGGCCAAGGTGTCAGGCATGTGGAAATTTTTGTTGGCACTAGTTTTGACTTTTATTTCATTGAAATTGGCATATATATGAGACTAGGGCCTCGTGGGAATTTTGATGGTATTTGTGGGTTTTTGTGGGGGTTCCACACCCAAAAAGAGGACTAAAATATTATAATTAATTGTTGAGTTTAGGAAGGGATCCTAAACTAACTCAATCGACTCCTATATAAAGGAGATATGTCATTGTAACATTAGATCATGATTGTGGAATAATGGAGTTCGCATAAGTGATTTTGCACTTGTGCTAGGAGGATTGGTGATCTCAACAAAGGGAAAGTTTGCAAGGTGGTGAATATGGCCTAAGAGAGAGGAGTGAATAAGGTCGCATGTGTGAGTGAATATTTCATGTCATACTCAATTTTCAAGAGGATGAAGCGTGTATATACACGGGTTGCAGAAGGACAAATCGTGTATAGGGTATACGGTATTTACAGTGTATAAAATAATGCATGTCCACAAGTTGCCAATTGGTGAATCTTACAATAATGCATAAAATAAGATCCTTACAATAAAAATAGAAACTGAGAAGAGTTTCTACTCTTACTTTGTAAGAAAAGAGAAACAGGGGATGAAATGCTTATGATGATATATTGTCCTATCTATGAATAAGTATGACATGGGAATCACTCAATTCAATGTGAATATTTGAATAGTTCACATAGCTTGTTGAATTTGATAACAAAATAAATAGGAGGTTATGGATGTTTTAAAACACAACCAAAAAATAGGTATAATCCACATTGAGAAGTTCTTGAGACAAAGAACATCAAAATTGCAAATGTATATTTTTGTGATTCTTGGTCCCATATATCCTAAAGGGTCTCTTGTGGACTGTTGGAGCCGCCTTTTTTATTTTGTTCAAATCTATTTTAAAAAAGTCAAATGTCGGTTCTTAAGTTCTTTTTCACTTCGTGATATTCACCTACTGAAAATATTAGTAGTCTCGACATGCGAAATAGCGGGGGATGTGATGTTTCATAAGTTACCACTTTTTATCGTTAAACGAAGGTTGTTTCTCTTCGTACCTTGGAATATCACTCTTCGGGAGTTACAATTCACAAGATTTACAAACCCCAATGTGTGAGGTCGCGAAAAGTTAAAAGTTTCAAAAGCTTACTTATGGTGAAAGCTAAGAGTGGGACCATGTAAACCCCAGTCAAATGCTGTCGGGATTTCATATCTCGGCGTTCACTCTCTCCTAAAACATTACCAATAAAACTCTGAAAGACAAAGCCATGAAACTTTTACCTAAGTAACTCAGGTAAGAGTCAAGGTTGATTAGTCTTGACCATGATTTCAGCTCCTCGGGATTTCGCAACTCGGCATACTTTCCTCCTGAAAACAATACCTTTGAAGTTCTGAGCCGCAAAGTTGCGATATAATTTAAAGCATAATAAATTAAAACACTTAATCCTAGTTACGTCTTTTATTAATTAAGTATAATCATCGCAATCTCGGGTTTTAGAGGGTCGAAAGGTTAGAGTTGAAAGTCTTGATACGGCGAACGCCGAAATGATTGATTTAAATCCTGATTAAGGAAGTCAAGCCCACCATAATCAATGTTTAATGCAAATGATAATAACACACAGTTTACGAGGTAATTTCAAATGTTCCTTGTGCCAACTTGTCCCACGAACCATCGAATTTTATGGCATTAATTGAAAATAAGGCGAAACAACAAAGTAAGGATATGATTTTTATTGTCAAAATCTCTATCTAAATATGATTGGACCGTTATGTTCGAAAGGACATCGATGTGTTAAATGTTCGAAGATATAGATCTTTTACTTCCTATTTTATTCATAAAGTTCATTTCTATCATGCACAGAGAAGTTTTCTCAGTAAGATAACTTCTATATGTATACGTATTTTTATTGCAGAAGAGCTAAGTTACAATCCCCTGTCATGGCCTCGCGAAAATCATCCAAGGCAAGCGCTGAGGTTTCAGGACAAGGTTCTGATAATGTTTCAAATGCTTCACCTCAGAGCGTTGATTCCGTGCGAACCTGGTCATACGTTTCAGAGGTTTTGCAATTAGATGTGGTGAACTGTTTGGACGATTCCAATGAAAACGAGAAAGATGACATGACTACCAAATACAAGATCGTCGGCCAGGAAGATATGCACAAAGTAGCGGCCAGGCCACACCTTTTGCCTTACTATGACATGATCCGATGGGTGCTAGATCATGTAGACATCCCTACTAGAACCATCGTCAACGAGCAGAAGGTCATTGTTGGGACCTTTAGACCAGAAAACTTACAGGGGATGTACAAATTACCACCCACATTAGACTTCACATACAGTGCAGAGTTTCTAGATGGTTTTAAATAGAAGGAATGCCAGTAATACATGAAAATTTTATCTGATTTGATTAAGGATTGGGTCTCACACCCAGCGAAGTTCAGGGTAGACAACAATGGAATTTATTCCATATCTTCTTTGGAGCCACAGTTCAAATACGTGGTGATGATGACCTGTAGATTGTACGGGAGGGAAGACACCACGCATTTTTTCCTCCAATGGGTTCCCTTGATATACTCAGTAGCAGAAGGCTCTTCTTTCGACTGGGCCAAAATGTTATCCGATAGTCTGACCAATCGGATTACAGAATATCAGACGCAGAAAGAGAGCGGGAAAGTTTCTTCATTTTTCATGTCCACATACCTCATGGACGCAGTATGTTCCATGACGCCTTTTCCTTTGATAAATTGGAGTTGGACTCCATCGGATGCTAAGCCAGTCCATGTATACCATTCTAAACTTTGGGAGGACAAGGCTTTGGATTTCGTATACAAAATCTTCAATTGGGTAATGGTACTAATGCATGTTGCCATCCTCGGTAATCCGCCACCCAGCTAATTGAGTTACCTTCTTTCTACAGTGACAAGATACAATATGATAACCTCAGGACTTTGGAGGAAGCCATAAGGAGAGCAACACATCTCTATGAGTAGAGTATAGGAAGACCAATTTTCTAGAAATCTTGGAATGAAAAGATGAAGGGTAAAAAATATCAAAGGCATAAAGGTTTTAAGCCACCCTTTTTCAAGAACAACTCCCAAACAAATTAGTAAGGTCAATCAACCCAAAATGAGCACAAGACTGCAGATTAATTTGGGAAAGGGCCAAGGAAACAACCTATACAATGTTGAGGATGTGAGGGAAACCACTTATATAGGGACTTCTCTCACAAAGGATAAATAATGAGGATTGTCCACAACATTTATAAGGATGAAAAAATTGAAGGAATGAGAGGAAACATGCCAATAATTTATGCATCCTTGAAAAACAAGCAAGTATAATATCAATCCCCCATGATTGAAGTGGAAGGTAAGATTGATAACCAACCCATAGAAACTTTAATTGATTCTGTAGGTAGCCATAGTTACATAAACTCTAACATTGTTGAAATATTTCACTTGAAAAGGAGTAAGCATAATAAATATTTGTTAGTTCAATTAGCCACATGGACTAAGAGGAAATCAATGAGCTAGTTAAAGATTGTCCAATAGACACGAATGGAATCAATACAAAGGTAGATGTGAACACCATACCATTGGGTTCATATGATTGTCTAATTGGCAAGGATTGGTTGGAAAAACACCATGCTATCCTAGACTGTTACAACAAGAAAATCACATGTCTCGTTGAAAGGAAGTAGGGAAAGGTTTAATGTATTCCAAGAGCTATAGATATTAGAGAAATTTCATCTATGCAGTTGAAAAAGAGATTTAGGAAGGGATGATAGATTTTTGTAGCCCATATGGAAGAGACAATCAGAGATAAAGTGGCAAGAATTGAAGACCATATGGTCTTGAGGGATTTTGAAGATGTTTTTGGAAAAATCCCAGGAATGCCACCAAAAAGAGACATTGATTTATCTATTGATTTGGTACCAGGAGCTTCCCTAGTGTCCAAGACACCATCTAGAATGAGCACACCAGAGTTGAAGGAGTTGTAGATGCATCTTGAATAATTGTTAAGGAAGGGGTATATACACCCAAGTTTGTCACCTTCGGGTGCCCGAGTGCTATTCATGAAGAATAATTATGGAAATGTGAGGATGTGTATTGATTTTAGACAACTGAATAAGGTCACTATAAAGAACAAATATCCTTTTCCAAGGATTGATGATTTATTTGATCACCTGAAAGGTGCAAGAATATTTTCCAAGATTGACCTAAGATTAGGTTATCAAGTAAGGATAAAATAAGAAGATATCAACAAGACAACATTCTTGACAAGATATGGGCATTTTGAATTCATGGTAGCACCTTTTGGACTATCAAATACCCCAACTATTTTTATGTTCCCGATGAATAGAGTGTTCATGGAATATCTAGATAAGTTTGTAATTGTTTTCCTGGATGATATACTCATCTACTCTAATCCAGAAGAGGAGCACGAGCAACATTTAAGAATGGTGTTAAAAGTTTTAGGAGAGAATAAGTTGTATGCCAAGCTAAGTAAGTGCATCTTTTATCAAAAGAAGATTCACTACTTGGGGAATATCATTTCCGCTGAAGGCATAACAATTGATCCTGAGAAGATAGAGGCCATTAGAGGATGTCGAGTGCCAAGAAATGTGACAGAGGTAAGATCATTCATCGGTCTTTCCAATTGTTATCAAAGATTCATAAAAGGATTATGAAAGATTGCAAGCCAATCAATTCTTTGCAAAATAAGGGAGTGAAATTTGAATGGACTCCCAATAGTGAAGAGAGATTTTAGTAGTTGAAAGACATTTTGAAATGTGTGCCAATATTGAATATTTCATATTTGTATGAAGATTTTGTGGTGTGTACTAATGTGTGCAAGGAAGGGATCGATGGACAAATGGATGATGTGGTATGCTATGAGTCTCGAAAATTAAAAGAGCATGAGAGGAATTATGCTACACATGACTTAGAATTAACAACCATTATTCATGCATTAAAAATGTGGAGACATTACCTCACAGAGAAAATATTTGAGCTAAGGACAGACCACTGTGGTTTGTAATATTTTTTTGGATAACCAACATTAAATGCTAGACAAACTAGATGGCTTGAAGTTTTGAGTGAATATGACTTTGAAATTAATCTTATAAAAGGAAAAGAAAATAAAGTGGCTAGTGGACTGAACAAAATAGTGCATGAGATGCATATTGCAACCATTTGCATGTACTAGACTGATATGAGAGATAAAATTATTTCAACAACAAATCCAAATCTTCATTATTAGAAAATAAAAGAAACATTACAACAAGGTAATTTTCAACATAAATTTAAAAACTTTGAATGAAAAGACGATGGAATTCTCATGTATAAAGGCAAAGTATATGTATTGAATTCCAGTAAGTTAAAAAATATAGTGCTGAGGAAATGCACAATGTGCCATATGTTGGGAACCCAGGATATCATAAGTCAATTGTAGTTATAAAAGATAATACTTTTGGCTAGGAATGAATAAAGAAGTGGCTAATTATAGAGCCATATGATTAGAATGTTAGAAAGTAAATACTAAGCATATACATCCAGCATGGATGTTATAGTCATTGCCCATTCTAGAATGGAAGTGGGAAGTAGTTACAATTGATTTTATTACAAAGCTCCCCATAATAGTGAAGAAAAATGATTCCATCATGGTAGTGTTGGATAAATTAACTAAGGAAGCACATTTTATTCCAAAAATGACTACACACAAGGAATCAAATAGTGCATAAAACATGTGGAAGGAATACCCACAATTTTTTGTCAATTTTGAAGAAAACATAATATAAGAATGCAAGACTCCATTTTGAGTAGCTAGAGTCCTGAAACCATATCTCAAAGTCCTATACAACCTATGTTGGGGGGCCTGATAAAATAATGGTACATCCCTATGGAATGAGAGTAGTGAAGGGGGAACATTCCTTGGGTAAGCGTGTTGGGCGGAATATGATATTTTGGTTGGAACTGTTGCTGGAGTTGTAAAATTGCAGATTTATTTTTCTTAGTATTATGATGTAAATTTGCGCATGTATATTGGCATAGTGTGGATCGAGGACTACACAAAATTGTAGGGGAGGGGGAATGTAAAATCCTCAATATAATCCCCATTTTAATTAATGCTTAATGTGGGTATAATGTGCGGCCATGACCAAACAATGTATATGCGAATTGTATTTCGGAATTTTAATAATGAAATGTGATGCAAATTGTTGGGGGATATGGACAGAGATGGGGGATGATTAATCTGCAAGAGAGGGTAGGGTATAATAGAATGTCTAA
This sequence comes from Picea engelmannii, assembly GCA_009831015.1. Lineage (NCBI taxonomy): Eukaryota > Viridiplantae > Streptophyta > Pinopsida > Pinales > Pinaceae > Picea > Picea engelmannii. The sequence continues at coordinate 172,949 of ML780720.1, forward strand.
TATGGGTCCAAGGGGGAATTACCCATGTCTATTAATTCAACCCACTTCATAAAATTACTATTGCTATATGAACCTTCTATTTTGTTATTGAGTGTTCACAAAGCTAATCCTTGAATGCATGTAAGAGGGTGGGTGTGAGAATTCACATCCCATAGTTATTGGGAGCATGTGGTTTGAGTACAATCATCTTGGGGAAGTGTGTAAGTTAAGCAAGCAAGCCAAAGAGAGGAAATTAGTATGGGTAGATACAACAGTTTTAGACAATTAATGTTTTGGCATGAATAACACACACAGAGTAGAAAAGAAGAGTTGGGAGATAGAACAACCATGAAGAGAGAATTTTGGAGCGTATTTGGAGAAGAAGATTGAAGAGCCAGGTTGTTAGGATTGACGAGTGAACTCTTGTGTGAGTTGCATTGTAAGAACAAGTGATTGTTGTTGTTTTTCCTGGTATTTTTCCTAGCAGTGAGCTCCCTTGAGTTTAGCGAATCTTACAATAGTGTATAAAATAATGCATGTTGCCAAGTTGCCATGTCCGCAAGGAAGATCCTTCTAGAAGCGGAAGCTTCTATTAGGTCTTATTACATCTGCCTTATTCTATTTTATTGAAAGGCCTTATTAATATTGACCTTTATTACATCCGAATATATTGTTCTACCTATGTGCAGGTTAGCACCCTAACATGTCCACCCCCTTAAAAACAGCCTTGTCCTCAAGGCTTGAGATGAGGAAATTGTTGCAGAATGGTAGTTGGTTCCCAAGTGGCATCTGCTGGAGTTGTATCTTTCCACTAGACTAGCACTTCATTGATGGTTCTCTGACGTAGGCGATGCTCACGCTGGTCCAAAACTGCTTCTGGTTGTAGCCAAATGGATCCTTCTTCAACTAACTCTAGAAGGTTGGTTTGAATTTGGCACTTAGCTCCAATCACCTTCTTTAAGCATGAAACATGAAAAACAGGATGTAGCTTTGAATGGTTGGGCAAAGTTAACTGATAGGCGACTTGTCCCACACGCTTGAGCATGGTATAAGGACCATAAAATTTGGGTGCTAGCTTCTGACAATGCTCAGCCTTGAGGGAAGTTTGCTTGTAAGGTTGTAGTCGAAGAAACAACTGATCCCCTTCTACAAATTGACATTCAGATTGACCTTGATCTGCTTGTTGCTTCATGCAATTCTCTACCATGACCAAATTCTCTTTGAGGGTATGGAGAATAGCCTCTCGAGCTGTAAGTGTTAGGTCAACCACCTGGACCTTTGAGGTACCCGGTAAGTATGAGAGAACTGAAGGTGGCTTCTATCCATATACTGCTTCAAAAGGAGTCATGTGTGTAGTTGTATGGTATGAAGTGTTGTACCACCATTCAGCTAGGGGTAACCATTGAGCCCACTGATTTTGATTTTCCAAGGCAAAACACCTCAAATATGTTTCCAAACACTTGTTGACAACTTCCGTTTGGCCATCATTCTGGGGATGATAAGCTGTGATGAGATGAAATTATGTGCCTTGTATCTTGAACAGTTCTTGCCAAAAATTGCTTATGAAAGTTGGGTCGCGATCAGAAACAATAGAGTGTGGCATGCCATGAAGCTTGAAGACCTGATCCATGAATATTTGAGCCACCGTGGATGTTGTAAACGGGTGTTGAAGGGCGTAGAAATGAGCATACTTGGAAATGCAATCAACAACCACCATGATGACAGATTTATTTCCTGATTTGGGTAAGTCGGTAATAAAATCCATAGAGATATCCTTCCAAATAGCAGGTGGAATCAGGAGCAGTTGTAGTGTGCCTGGCAATTTGACTGTTTCTCTCTTGTTCTGTTGACACACGTCACATTTAGCTACAAAATTGTGAATGTATTGTTTTATAGCATCCCAGAAAAAGGAACATTTGACCCTGTCATAGGTTTTGGTGAACCCGGAGTGCCCTGTTGTGAGTGTAGCATGAAGCTCAGAAAGTATTGTGGATTTAAGCTTTGATTGTTTACTTAAATACAAATGGCCTTTGTACCAAAGTTCCTCATGGAACCAAGAGTACCCTGGGGAAGCTGGAGCATTGGATTGCAATTGTTGGATCAACTGCAAACTTTTGGGATCTTGTAGCCATTCCTGGCGAATGGCTTGGAGCCAATCTAGTACAATGAATGAAATAGAAAAAAGGGATCCTTCATCTTCATATTTTAGGGAAAGTGCATCTGCAACCGCATTGTCTTTTCCTTTCTTATAAATGATCTCATAATCATATCCAAAGAGTTTAGTCACCCATTTTTGTTGTTCTGGGGAGGAAATGTGTTGTTCCAGAAAATACTTGAGGCTTTGATGGTCTGTCTTAATTTGGAACCATTGCCCTAATAGATAAGGACGCCACAGATCCATGGCATGCAGAATAGCCAACATTTCCTTTTCATAGATGGATTTTCCCATATTTCTTTCAGATAGTTGCTTGTTGGTAAAGGCCAAAGGTCGACCCTCTTGCATAAGGACAACACCAATTCCTTTCCCTGAGGCATCACATTCCAACACAAAGGTCTTTGTGAAATTGGCAAGGGCAAGGACTAGAGTGATGCACATGGCCATCTTCAAGGTTTGAAAAGCTTGAGCAGTAGCTGGAGACAAGTGAAAGAGTTCTTTTTTAGGAGAGCAGTGAGAGGTGTTGTAATCTTCCCATAATTCTTAACAAACTTGCGATAATACCCTGTTAAGCCTAGAAATCCACGCAAGCTATTAAGAGTCTTTGGGTGAGGCCAGTCTTGCATAGCTTCAATCTTTTTAGGATCCACCATGACACCATCTTTGCCAACCACATGACCCAATTATTCTACTTCTGAGGTGCCAAAAGCACATTTAGACTATTTTAGGAAAAGTTGGTGCTGAGAGAGTAGATGGAGAACTCGATCCACATGAGCAAGATGTTATGTCCAGGTTTTTCTATAGGTGAGGATATGTAATGATCCCAAGCCAAATTCTTTCTTGGAATCACTAACTACTACTAATTTATTGAGTTATTAAGTGCATACAAGATTCATCAACACATGGAGATCACAATATATTCAAGATGTAGAAGCACAAGCAAAGATCTGAC
>ML780720.1:180200-199424 GCA_009831015.1 Picea engelmannii
GCCTCCATGTTTTGTATCTGACCATACTCATCCTCTTCTTCGTCATCTGAAGTGACCTCAATGTAATGTACCTGTCCTCGTCCCATGCACTTGTGTGAGGGATTCCATGGCTCCTTGAATGTGAAGCAGAGTTGCTTCCTTCTCAGTTCCCTCCTGGTGTTGTCATCTATTCTACCACGGCCCTTGTCATAACCCTTAGGGTCATGTCCTCCCTGGTTTATTAGAGGCCTTTGATCTCTTCCACCATTGTTAAGAGGTGGTCTAGGTATGAATTTTGGTTTAGCAGCTAGACCCAGATCCCTCGTCTTCCAAATGGCTTACTTTAGGCTGGTAGGCTTGAAGGCCTTAACCCAACCCTTCAAGGGTTCCATCAGTCCTTCTGTAAAGAGCATCATGAGCCTGGTTGAGGACATATCTTGCACCATCACTTCCAACCTCTGGAACTCATCAATGTATGCCTCATCCGTACCTGTTTGCTTGAGTTGGGTGAGCTCCCAGAAATGTAACTCAGGATCTCCTAGATCAAATCTATCAATGAGCCTCTGAGTGAATTCTGTATAGGATACAATCTGGTTGTGGCCAAGTGTGGTGAGCCCATGGTACCACCAGTCGTGGGCCTTTTCATCCAAGTACATAGTGGCAAACTTGATGGCCTCCATCTCTCTCATGGGGTTAAGTTGCAGGTAAGTATCCAGCTTATGCACCCATGCTTGTGCTGTCATCTTAGTCGTACCATCAAAGTATGGAATCTCTATCTTCCCTACCCTTCGCTCAAACTCAAAGCTACCCCTATGGTTCATCCTAGGCTGGTTTCTGAACCTGAGTTGACAATACTGGTCTAGGGAAATCTGTCTTTGAACTTTCATATCCAAGCTATAGTATTCTCTGGTACTCCTGGCTAATTGTTCCACAAAATCTTCAACATGTTCATGTTGCCCTTGCTCATCTGTGAATGTGGGCATGTATGGTTTGGGGTTAGCTATACTACCTGAGTGTTGGCCTAGTGGTTCATCCATGAACACTGGCACATATGGCCTATGATTGGTCCTGCTACCCATCTGCCCATGGAACGTGCCACCTCCAAGACTTCCTTCGGATCCCAGTGCTTTCTCCGGGTTATATCTGGCTTCTTCATGGGTTACATTGGACCCTCCAGCCTCCTTATTCCCATATGTATTAGGATATTTGCCTCGATGGGTTACTTGCATCAAAAGGTCAATTATCCTAGTTTGGTTCTCATTCATTTTCCGTAGATTCTCATCAACTTTCTTCAAGGTTTCAGAGATTTCAACCTGTCCCCTTCTGTTGGTTTCCTGCTACTCATCCAACTGTCGGACCAATGTGCTTTCTGTGCGGTTCATGTTTTGCTGGAACTTACCAAATTCGGCTACTAAGAGAGCCAAGTCTTGAGGTTGATGGTCATCTCCTAACCCTTCCATTTCTACCTTTGTTTCACTATTGTTTTTCTTCCTCGGACCCATAACAATTCCCCTGTACTTCTGCATGCACCGATCTCTCCATAGGTTTGGAGGATCGAGGCTCTAATACCACTGTAATGATCCCAAGCCAAATTGTTTCTTGGAATCACTAACTACTACTAATTTATTGAGTTATTAAGTGCATACAAGATTCATCAACACATGGAGATCACAATATATTCAAGATGTAGAAGCACAAGCAAAGATCTGACCTTTGTATTATGAGCAATGTAAGGTCAATACAATAGATGGACGATCTGGCATAAACCTCAGATGGTCATACAAGCAATAGATATGAGCTGCTACAAAATGCTCCCGAAAATACAAAACAAGCCTCCAAAGGCTGGATATACAATGAAGACCAAATCAAGCAGATCTGAGTCGTACTAATGCTCAACCTCCAAGCTGGAAAGTGCCATGTCCTGCTAGAATGTTGAAGCCTTGAATAATTCTTCCCTGCTACCAAAAGTGTCCAATCATCCCGAGAAACATGCCAAATGATATATCGGGCAACTGTAAGGAAAACCTAGATGTCCAAATTCCCAAATCCACTCTCAAACCCCATAGAACTGAATTCTCTAATGAATGGTGTGCCCCACTGGATGACTGAAACCCTAGCTAGTTCGGCCCTGATGAAGGAGGCCTCCAAATGCTCTGAAACTCTCCAAGAATATAGATCGGGCTATGAGAATCCTGTGGGATAAGTTTCGGGCTCAGATCTCAAGCAGATCTCCCTAGATCTGAGTTTTACTGAATCACGGGACGTCCCCTATGGCTCCACGATGCCCCAATCTGCAGACAAACGTAGAATGATGATAACCCTCTAGAAAATCCATCAAACTGATGGTCCTTCCCCTGCAAACAAAACCCAACTGTCAGAATGGCCCCAGGCCCTCAGGATAAGTTGGATCGAACCTCCCTCGATAAGTTGGCCCTAAGACTAGAATGGTGTGGAGGAGTCTTTCATTCCTGAGACCAAGCTGTGGAACAAGGTGAGTGGATATTTCACCACTAAGTTGCTCACAAGGGTTTGTACAGCAAAACCCCCAAACTGAATCCTCAAGAGAAATAGCAAATGCTAATCCAAAACCAGAATGAATAATAGGTGCACCCCAGCCTCTTACTTATACTTTTCCTTCTAATTATCTGTTGAGTTAGGTTAACTCCCAGGGTTAATCTTCTATTCTTCTGTTGAGTTATCTTTTACTCCTTTATCCTTTTCCTTTCTTAAGTCAAATTAAAAATATAACTTTTAACTTCTTGACTTTTCCCCCCTCAGTGTGAGACTATGACCTAGTGGGGGTGCCCAGGCCACTGAGTCTCCTCATCACCTCTCTAAGAGGTGGGGGACATTACAGGATATCATCAAAGAAAACTAAGACAAAATGGCAGAGAAAAGGATGGAAGACATGATTCATGAGGCTTTGGAAGGTGGAGGGAGCATTACACAAGCCAAAGGGCATGACCAAAAACTTATAGTGTCCCTCATGAGTTCTAAAGGCAATCTTGGGAATATCTGCCTCTTTCATACGTATTTGGTGGTAGCCCAAACGAAGATCCAGTTTAGTGAAGAATTGGGCGCCACTCAATTCATCCAGGATGTCATCAATGACAGGAATGGGGAATTTGTCTTTGATGGTAAGTTTGTTGAGAGCATGGAAGTCAGGACACATTTTCCAAGAACATTCTTTCTTCAGGACCATGACCACAGGAGACGAATAGCGGCTCATACTAGGGCGGATAATGCCTGCATTAAGGAGTTCCTGGACCATTTTCGCAATTTCATTTTTTTGGGAAAAGGGGTGACGATACGGACGGATATTGGGAGGAAGGATTCCTGGTACAAGGGGAATGGAATGATCATGAACACCACAGGAAGGAGGGGGGCCTTGGGGAGTGGAAAAGACCAATTGATGTTTAGAAAGGATGGTTTGGAGGTCTTGCGCTACCGAGGGTGTCTCTGTTGCTTGTATGGCATGGAGTTGGGCGATAACACCAGAATGACCCTTTTTTAGAAGATTTTCCATGTGATGGGAACTAATGATCTCAGGTGAACCGGCGGTGATTCCTTAGAACTTATATTGGTGGCCCTCCTGGTCGAATTGCATGGTTAAGTCTTTAAAATCCATGAGAATGGGACCCAAAGTCCTTATCCAGCCTGCACCCAGCATAATGTCATAACCTCCCATGTCGATAGAAAACATATAGGATTTCAGGTGGTAGTCACCAATTTGGAGATGCACATTTTCACAACGCCCTCCACATTTCATGGAACCACCATTGGCAATCATGATTTGGAAATTATTGACGGCATGGATGTAGCAATGAGTTTCTTGGGAAATGCGGCAAGAAATAAAATTATGGGTGCTGCCACTATCAACCAGAATGATGACCTTCTGATGCTTGATTTAACCAATTAGCTTGAGGGTTTGGGGAGCGGAGAAGCCAGTGAGAGCATTGAGGGAAATGATTGGTTCTACTTCGGGAGGGTCTGAGGGAGGGGNAGAGGGGGTTTCTTCATCTTCTTTCGAAATATCCTCAGAGATGGCCATAAGAAGATTTTGTTCTTTACACTTGTGGCCTGGGAAATATTTTTCATCACAATTATAACAAAGGCCTTTGAGATGGCGTTCAACCATTTCAGCCCGGGTCAATTTTTGGATCTTTAGTGGAGCAGAGGGAGTAGTGGGATTTACTGGTTTAGAGCGAGGGATGAAGGAGGTTTTTCGGTTTTGAGAAGATACAACCTGTTGTGCTTATTTATCTCTTTTGGTAGCCTCCACCCAACTCTCAGGCTGAGACATGAGGACATGGGCCCGAATTTCATCCTTGAGGTCGTTGATAAAACACTCTCGGAAAAAGGCATCAAACATGCCCTCTGTTCTAAAAGCCAGGTTCTCAAAGGCAGCTATAAAGTATTCCATTGCTCCTAATTGTTTCATCTTTGTCAAACAGCCCAAATGGTTGGTGTCGGTGTCAAAGCATTCATAAAGCCTACCACAAATTGTGCAAGCAATATACCCTTGACGAGAATTTTTTCTCCATTGCCACCATTGCCAACATTCTTGATCTAGATGGAGAACACCATACCATAGTTTGGCCAAGTCATCTGTAATGTTGTATAAAGAGAAGTAATGTTCCATTTGGGTTACCCAAATAGTGGGGTCTGAGCCATCAAATTTGGTCACATGCACCCATGGAAGGTGTAGGTCACGTTGAAAGTGATGGTTCTGCAAGGTATGGGAATATGAGGAATGGTCACCTTTAGTATGTGGGGGTGAGGAAGAGGAAGGGTTATCTATAGGGATATGCAGTTTGGTGCAAAGTGCTGAAAAGACTGATTCAATATGGGTGGTGAGGTCTTGTTTGATTTCTCCCATTGAGGACTGCATGGTTGTATTGATGGCGGCAACATTGGCACTGAGTTGTTTCACTTCTTGTTGGGTCTCAATGAGACCAGATTGCAAGGTGTTGAAGCGAGCTTCCAAGTCTTGGCTACGAGTATGGGCCATGAGGATGGGGGAACTGAAAAGGGGCGGGCGAGGTAAAAAAAAAAATCTAAAAAAATGATATGGATGAATGCGATAAGGGCGAAGAGATGAATCCAATGGAATAGGTCTGAAATAATGGTGAAAAAAATTCCAGACTTTTTTTTTTTTTTACGGAGTTATACTCCGGTCTGAAGAATACTGCAAAGAGGAAATGCCCAAATTCTTAACCAAAAAAAAATGTGTATTTACTTGGCAACCCGAACACAGTTGCACGGCAATAGATCTTGTCTGTTTTAATTTGTTTATGTTTATGTACCCAAGGGTTAGGTATTCAAGGGTTCTACAGAGAAGGGTTTGTCCTATGCTATAGCTCTCTGATATGCATGTGGGGTCCAACAGTAGTATTCGGCCCAATATCTCAGGGAACTAACTAAGGAGGATAGACTGTACCCTTAGCCGTACTACCCGACTACCCAAGTACTAGAGAGTATCTTCCCGAGTGTTGTTCTCGGTGACACTATAGCAGTCAGGAAGTCGATCGGTTTATCTAAAGAGGGCTTCAGGTAATCTAGGTCGATCCATATACAGGTGTTTTCTGATGCACTACCACTCGAAGGGGTACCAACAAGGGTTACAAGGGTGGCCAACAGATGTGCGCTTAAGTACCACTTGTATTTCCTGCGTGTATGAATCCCTCAACCGTGGGTTTATGTGTGTAACAACAGATATCTGTGGCTTAAAGACGTCGGAATATGTCTCTACCCTGAGAAAAAAAAATTAACCCACACTTTCTGTCGAGGAAAGTGCTCTGATACAACTTGTAATATACCAGATATAAAATGTATGCAGAATAGAAATAAAATGCTAGTAATGGCAGAATAACAACAATATAACTAGAACATTCACCACAATAACATTGAAATGATATAAGAATAACAACAGAAATAGCACTTTGAATCTGAAATAAATGTTCACGGGCCTCTTCGAGGGGGCAACCTCCAGTTGAGCAGAGCTCTATTACAATAATATCCAAGCTAGGGTTCTCAAACCCTCGACTCCTATTTATACTAAAAAGAAGCATCTAGAGGAAGATTCTTCTAGAAGCGGAATCTTCTATTAGGTCTTCTTACATCCGCCTTATTCTATTTTATTGAAAGACCTTATTAATATTGACCTTTATTACATCCGAATATATTGTTCTACCTATGTGTGGGTTAGGACCCTAGCTCCCCCTCTAACCCCCCTGCGCACCCGGCGCATACGCTCAAACACTACTACTCGTGCAAATAATATAAAACATACCCAATATTCTCCCACTTGTTGTTTTCTTTGCATACAAGGGGTTACATGGTTACATAGTCAACAATCCAAGGCAACAATGCCCATGGACCCTCTACACCAAGAAAAATTCTTAGTGCTCACAGATTTTGTTAATGAGTCTGCAACATTCTTCAAAGTGTCCACCTTCATCAGTGATACTTTCTTTTCTTCAATCATGTCTCTCACAAAGTGATATTGAACATCAATGTGCTTTGTCTTTGAATGATAAGAAGGGTTCTTCGCCAGAAAAATTTTACTCTAACTATCACACTCTATCCTTACAGCTTTTTTTACCAACCCAATACCTGAACACAATATTTGTAACCATATTGCTTCCTTACTTGCATGAGTGGCTTCCATGTATTCAGCTTCTGTAGTTGAAAGTGCCACTATAGCATGTCTTTTTCTCATCCAACCTATTGCTCCTCCAAACAGGTTAAACACATACCCTCTTGTAGATCTTCTACAATCCAAATCTCCAACCCAGTCTACATCCACAAAGCCATGTATATCCACCACTCTGTCTAATCCTGGTCTTCCTTCGTAGCACAATCCATAGCTAGCAGTGCCATGCAAATACATGAAAACCCTTTTTACTGTTGTCCATTGTTCCTTCCCTGGTTTTGACATATACTTTCTCAAAACTCCCACTGCATGTGCAATGTCTGGTCTAGTACAGACCATTGCATACATCAGACTGCTAACTGCACTCACATAAGGAACATGAGACATGTCCTCCTCTTCTTCATGTGTCTTGGGACACTGATCCGCAGATAACTTTACACTAACAGGAATAGGAACATTGACCGGTTTACATTCCTGCATATTAAACCTCTACAATATTATCTCAAAAAAATTTCTCTGGTTTAACCAGAGTTCCCTCCTTTTCCGATCTCTTTTAATTGACATGCCCAAAATGAAATTTGAAGCACTGAGATCCTTCATGTCAAATTTAGAGGACAACTGAGTTTTCACATCCTAGATAATCTCCTTGTTGTTTCCTATAAGCAACATGTCATCCACATATAAGACCAAATAAATCAAATAATCAACAATTAATTTAAAATACACACAATGATCTTCTTTTCTTCTTGTGAAGCCAAGTCCTAGCATATAAGTATCAAATTTTGGATACCACATTCTTGGTGATTGTTTTAAACCATACAGCGACTTTTTTAGCTTGCATACCAGCTCCTTCTTTCTCTTCACAGCATAACCTTCTGGTTGCTTCATATAGATTTGTTCTTCCAGATCCCCATGTAGGAATGTTGTCTTCACATCCATTTGTTCTATTTCAAAATCAATACAACAGCAAAAGATAACAGAAATATTATGGAGGTTAACTTGGCAACAGGAGAAAAAATCTCACCAAAATCAATTCCCTCAACCTGGGAATAACCCTTTGCTACTAACCGAGCTTTGTATTTCTCCACCTTTCCTTCTGCATTCAACTTCTTTTTAAATACCCATTTGTTGCCAATGGGATTTCTTCCAGTTGGAAAATCCACTAGATCCCAAGCCTCATTCTTATCCAAAGATGTCATTTCTTTGTCCATGGCCCTTTTCCAGAGATTTCCATCCTATGAATCCACTACCTCCTTGACACTCCTAGGATCATCATCAGTAATAGACAAAGAAAAATTTGAACAGAAATTAGATGGACTATACCTTTCTGGTAGCCTTCTTTCTCGATATAATCTCCTCAATACTGGAGTATGAGGGTCTTCTTCTTCTGATTCATGTTCTTATGTAGAGTCGGATTCATCATCCTTTAAATCAAACTCTATCTTCTATGGTTCTTCCTTACTTGGTAGGGCTTCATGTTTAACAACATCCTTCATTTCTCTAAATACCACATATCGGCTATACACTACCAGCTTAGTTTATGGGTTCCAAAGATTATAACCTTTGAGACCATCTTTATATCCAATAAAGATACACTTTTCATCCTTCTTATCTAGCTTACTCATGTTTTCCTTTGGAACATGAACATATGCATCACAACTAAAATCCTTGAGATGTGTGAGAGAAGGTTCCTTACCATTCCATACCTCTTGTGGAGTCTTGTCATCCAACATTGATGAGGGTGATCTGTTGACTAGGTAACATGTAGTACCCACTACCTTTGCCCAGAATTCTTGCCCTAACCCGGCACCATTGAGCATGCACCTTTCTTTTTCCATCAGCGTCCTATTCATCCTTTCTGCAACTCCATTCTGTTGAGGTGTATATGGAGTAGTCTTCTTCCTTGCTACACCGCACTTCTTATAGAATTCTCAAATTCATTGCTGCAGAACTCTCCACCATTATCTGTCCTCAACACCTTAATTCTTTTCTCTGTTTGATTCTCAACAAGAGCCTTAAACTCTTTAAACCTGTCAAAGACTTCAGATTTATTCTTGAGGAAATATATCCAAGTCTTCCTCAAGAAGTCATCTATAAATGATACATAGTACATAGATTTTCCCAATGATGGGACCGACACAGGTACAAAAACATCATTGTGAACTAGTTGTAAAATTCCTTCTGCTCTCATTGCACCAGAGGGGAATCTTACCCGATTTTTCTTCCCATATAGAAAATGTTCACAGAAATCAAAATCCAGAGAGTAGTTATACATACCTTCAACCATACCTTTACCGTGTAGTAGTCGAAGACACTTCTCTCCTATATGCCCCAGTCTTTGATGCCACAGCATAACCTTTTCTCCAGAGACTATAGGAGTTCTTTCTTCTTCAACTCCAATATCAAGAACAATGGAACTATTACACCCATCACTAATATTTCTTCCTTGCATCTTATATAGAGTTCCAAACCGAAGTCCCCTTAGCAACACCATTGCTCCTTGAACCATCCTGTAGGTTTCCTTTTCAAATATTGGTTTTACCCCTGCATTGTCCATTTTGCTTACAGAAATCAAATTTCTGGCCAAAACTGGGATGTGCATAACACCAGGCAGTGTTCTAATCCTTCCATCTATGATCCTCAACTTGACCCTTCCTCTTCCTATGATTTTGGTTGTCGAATCATTACCTAAGAAAACATTACCTCCATCATACCTTTCATATTCACAGAGCCACTCCCTATGGGGAGTCATATGAAAAGATGCACCAAAGTCAACCAACCATGACTCATGATTTGCATGTGTGCTTGAAGAGGCCAAGTACACATCCCCTCCTTCTTCCTTGGAGGTCTTTTCTTCTGTAGAAGAAGATTCTTCAGATCCCTTTTTTTTCTCAACTTTGGATCTACACTGCTTGTTGTAGTGCCCTTCTTTTCCACATCTCCAACATACCCTTACAAACTTTCCGAGAGATTTAGATCTACCCTTAGACTTAGATCTCCCACTTGAGAAATTTGATCTATTTATTTCATGGGAATGTCCTCTTTCAAATAATGAGTCTGTGTTATGTCCTTCCATATTCTTTTGTCTCATCTCCTTCGACAACAAGGATGAGACCACTTCTTCAAACTTCAAGGAAGTTGTATTACTACCTATGGCCATAACCAGACTATCCCACGAATCTGGTAAAGAACACAATAGACTAATACATTTATCTTCATCTGACATTTTCATCTCAATAGATACTAACTGACTTACCACAGTATTGAAGGCGTTCAAATGCTCTGCCACCGAGTCTCCATCTCTCTTCCTCAGGTTATATAGCTTCTTTCTCAGGAATAGTTTATTTTCCATGGACTTAGACTGATACAACTTCCCCAAATTTTCCCATAAATCCTTGGTTGTAGCTTCCTATGACACATTCAGTAATACTGAATTGGAGAGACACAGTCAGATTGTGCTCTTTTCCTTTCGATCCAACTTTTTCAGTCATCTGTAGAAGTTCTTGTAGGTGCAGTACCTATATCTACCGCGATCCACTAATCTTTGTCCACCAACAGATCTTCCATCTTGAGATTCCATAGCTCAAAACTTTTCCCATTAAACTTCTTGATCTCCATCTTCGAATTTCTTGCCATTTCTTTTCACCTGAAAAACAATACCACAAATCTCCCACTATAACAAGGCTTATCATAGTCCCAAGCCAATAAAGGCGTCCCCCTGAAGGCGTCCCCATGAAGCCAATAAAGCTCCAATACCAAATGTAAATTCTAACCTTGTACAATATCTACTGCAAACAGATATTCAGAAAAAGAACAGAAAAGATACAATGGAAAATACAAACATTACACGGAGATTTTTCCCTTGGAAACCCAAACTGGGAAAATCAACATATTCTATATTCATTCATTGTATTACAATGTTTACAATAAAAAATACATATAGGAGCCAGTGGCATCCAAAACCCTAATCCAATGACCTGGATTAGCCCAAAACCCTAATTCCTTAACTGGAAATAGAAAACCATTGGCAAAGAAACCATGTGCCGCAAAACCACCTAAATATAATGTGGTCCCAAAAAATGTGGTCCTGATGCAGAAAAAAAAAATCGGGGGCTTTGCCCCCCTGCGTACCCGGTGCATACACTCAGACACTACTACTTGCACAAAGAATATAACACATACCCAACAGTTGTCCTTAGATTTGGTGATTTTGAGAGGATTAGTTATGTCCTCAGTTTTGGTGACTTTGAGAGGACTAGTTTTGGTCCTCAAATTTGGAGAATTGATTAAAGTTCTAGAATAGAAATATTGTGTCCCTTGTGTATTAATGATTCATCTATGATCTTCTTGTTTTTGCTGCATATGTTTTTCAGTCAATAATTTCATCATAAAGTTGTTTAGTGATAGTTAGATCACTAGGAAGCAATTTTCAGATATGAAATTAGTCACATAGAGTTGCATGTGAAAATTGACATTACTAGCTAATAATTACACACAGATTTAACCATTATATGATACCATTAATTAAATGCATCTATAGCATGCTAAAAATTTACATGAATGTGGTTTATTAACTCAATACAACAGCATATAAATCCTTCTTAAAAATGGAGTTAATACATAGCAATTAAACTCATAATGCAACACTAAAATAAGATAAAAACATGTATCTTTTTAAAAATGGTTGTACAACTAGTTGCTTGGGGTGGAAGTTCCACCCAACCATAGACTTTTTTTTTTGAATCTCAACAACAAGTCACCCTCGAGTCGAGGCTAGTGATTCACAAAAGAGGGTGGTTTCTCATTGTCCACTCACAACTCATAAAATCCCACAATCCATCAGTATTCTCATACATCTATCCCTATTTTCCACCAACCCTCTTCCTCTTAACCTTCCCAACCCAAGGAATGTACCCTTTCACTACTCTCATTCCATCATGAGTCATTCATTTATCAGGGTCTCTCTGGCATAGGTAACCAAGAATCTCTCTATTGGGAAACTCAAGGGAGCTCAGAGCTAGTAAAACTACTAGGAAAAACAACAGCAATCACTTGATGTTACAGTGAAACTCACACAAGAGTTCACTCTTTAGGCTTGACAACCTAGCTCTTCATTCTTCTTCTGCAAATATACTCCATGATTTTCCCTCCATGGTTTCTCCAACTCCCATCTTTTTTTTTCTTCTCTGCATGTTTTTCATGCCAAAATATTGACTATCTAAAATTGTTGTAACTACCCATATGAATTTCCTCTCTTTGTCTTTCTTTCTTGAATTACACACTTGCCCAATATTATTATACTCAACCCCCATGCTCCCAATAAATATGGTATGTGACTTCTCACACCCTCGCTCTTACATCCATTCAATTATTGGCTTTGGGAACAATCAACAAAAGAATAGAAGGTTCATATACCAATAGTAATTTTAGGAAGTGGGTTGAACTAATAGACATGGGTAGTTCCCCCTTGGACCCCTCTTAGGAATTCTCTTATACCCTCCCCTCTCTTATGGATTAATCATCCCCCATCTCTGTCCATATCCACGAGCAGTTTGCATTGCATTAAATATTATTAAAATTTAGAAATACAATTAGCATATACATCACTTGGTTGTGGCCACACATTATATGTACATTAATCACTAATTAAAATGGGGATCATAGTGGGGATGTTACACCATCCACCTTTTCAACAGAGCTAAGTCCTCCCTATTTCATAGATAATTCATTCCATTGATTCCATTGTCCCAAATCCTCACATTCTTTCCATTTCTTGGAGACCAAGTCAAATTTGACTTAACTAGAGGGATAGACAATTTCAGGAGATTGAATATCGGGTACCCTCTCTACATTTTTCGAGGGTTTTCCACACACCTTAACCTTGAGCCTGCAAACCAATTTTTCCTTAGGAACTTCTTCCATTGGTTCAGATAATTAGTAATAATCTCCAAATAAAATTCGCTCAAAGGGCCACATTCATCAAAATCAAGATCCTTAATTCCAAGTTTGCCTCTATCCTTTGGGCTTCTTACTATCTTCCAATTCACAAGATGATACTTCATCAAGTTTTATTTGCCACCCTTCCATAAAAAATTCCTAATGTTCATAGAAACTTGATTTATGATGTTAGCAGGAGCCAATAATCTTCAGCATTGATATAAAGGAAGAGAGGAGATATCATATTTAATAAGGATGACTCGACTAGTAGGGTTAAGCCATTATGATCCCCATTTCCCAAACTTAATTTTGATCTTGTCCAATATTCTTACCCAACCCTAAGTAGAGGACCCTTTAATCGAAATGAGAATTCCAAGGCAGTGAAAAAATGACCAATCCTCCAGCAACAAGAAGTAAGAGTTCTACAAAGCATATGTGTTACCTGTAATTTAGAGAGCCAACCAAATATTTGGAATCTCCTTCTATTGACCTCTCCTCCAAATACACCCAAAAAGGAATCCAATATTATTTTAAATATGTTTGCAATGGTAAGAGAAGCCCCTCCAATCAATAGTGTATCATCAACGAACTGAAAGTGATTTATACTCATAGTTCCTATAACAATTCTTATCCATGATATATTGCATTCTAATCTTTCCAATTCCATCTTGCAACTAAGTTCTTTATCCATGATAATGAACAATAATGTGAAGAGATGATATCCTTTCTTAAGACCCCTATTGCATTGAAATAAGGAGGTTGGTTGACCATTAATTAGAGGGATTATCCAAGGGGAACTCACACATGAATTTATCCATCAAACAAAGCTAGTATTAAAAAATATATATCCAAAACTTTAGATAGAAAGGAATTCCTTACTCAATCAAAGGCATTGGCCATATCCAGTTTTATTACCATTCCCTTTTCTTTTTCCTCAAATCTAGAAGGGATCGCTTCTTGCATCAATACAATATTATCAATAATTTGTTGATTTTACATCAACTCACCTTGATTAGCTAATATAATCTTATGCATCAGCTTCTTCATTTGTCCCACAATGATTTTTGACATGATTTTGTATGAGGAATTACAAAGAGAAATGGGATGAAATCTACTAAAGGAATATGGATTAGATTGTTTTGGGACAAGAGATAAAAAGGAGTTCATGCTCCCTCCCATCCTACTTATTCTTTGGACATACAGAAGCATTATTTTAAGGTCATATTTGATTAAATCCCATAAAATCCTATAAAAGGAAATTGAGAACCCATCAGACCCGGGGGCTTTGTCAGTGTCAAGGCTCCAAATAACACTTATGATTTATTATTCTTATATTGGTCTTGTTAGATCAAAATATTTTGTATTAGTGACTATTGTTGGTATATGTTCTAGCAGCTCAGCCTCTTGAACGTGATCTGGCTAATATTCCTTCTTAAATAAAGGGTTGAAGTGTAGATGTGATGCTTTTTTATCGCTTCAAATTTTGTAATTTTGGAGTCGTCTTCCAGAGTGATTTCCTTTACATTATTTTTGGATAAACATTCCCTTGCTTTCTTGTGGAAGAAACTAGAGTTTTGAGCCAAAGGTTACATGACTTGAGGCACCACTACTCCTCCTCATGCCCCATAACCTATTGAAATTTGTTTTTGTAGATCGGTCTCTTGTTGTTGCAACTACATAAAGATGTCTTCTTCTTCCATTTTATCTTTCACTTCACTAATCTTCAGTGTAATCCTTTCTTTCTCAATGGTAGGGGATACATAATAGTTTTTTTCCCAATCCTTTAATGCTAGTTTGGCCAAATTGAGATTTATCTCCCATATGTAAACTAGGGTACTAGGTATCCAAGTATTCGAAGGAGCCCTGACCTACTCAATCGCTTCTTGATTATTCACCCAGAGGGAATTATATCGAAATGGCAGGGAATGGTATTCAAGATAGCTCTAGAAATGGAGGGAGATAGGCTTATGGTCTGAAACAATGGAAGGGAGAATCAAGAATTTGAAGGTGTAGTCATGCAATAAAATATTGTTGTGAATTAGGGATCTATCTAACCTAGGAGCAATGTGTCAAGGTCAAGCTCGCTTTTTATTCCAAGTTTATTTCCCCTTCATAGGATTGGCATCCACTAAATCCCATTCACTAATCAAATCCTCCTTATTTTCTCTGAAAAGGTCCTTGAATACACTCACCCCCCTTCTTTTCTAAATTTTGCATAATTGTATTAAAATATCTAGGTATTATTATATCATATATGAATTATGAGCTTGATAGGTTCATGAGGGTTCTCCAAAACATCTATTTCTCCATGTAGCTGACTAGAATATAAAGATTAAAAATTCTTAAATATTTCCCCGAACGGATGATTTTAAATTTCATCAAAATCAAAGTTTGGGTCTAAAATGAGTATTTCATGCTTACCAATTGAGGGTTCCAAAGAGTACACAGACCCCCTGAAGTGCCTCGAGAGTATTTTGTTATTCGTCCATATAATCTCCACTATTGTTTTCCAATTTTTATTGCTTATGAAGACTTCATTTTAGTCTCTTGGATTGGGAGTATCATAGGGTTTTCTATTTTTGCAAGGTCCTTGACCACAACATATTTTAGGGCACTACCTAAACTCTTGTAATTCCAAGAGACTATAATCATTATTTATTTTGAATCTTTGAACTACCTCCCTTAGAAGGAGCATTGTTCCCAGTGGCTTTGCTTGTTTATGTCCTGGAGCCATCATTATCTCAAGAGTCTTCTACGAACCCATCATGATGTCCTTGTTTTCTTACTCCTTTCTCATTGTACGAGTTGGTTTCCTTCCGGATATACATGGGACTATATCATCTAATCCCTTTTCCATTGATTCTTCCCTCTTTTTCTCCATGATTTATGATTCTCTGACCTTAGGTTCTATAAATATTGACTCTCCATCCTTGTAATTTCTACTTCTTCCATGCCCATAGAGGGAATATATTCCAAGTCGTTTCTAGTATATTCTTTTCCCTCCACTAATGGTACATAAGGCTAAGCATTTTCCCTCTCTTGAGGCAGGTCTTCTTGGTTTTCAATTATGGTGCATGATTCTTCATGATTTTGGACTAAAGGTGGCTCCCACCCATGAGAAATTTTCATGGGTTCTGGGGGATTTTTGTTATGTAGAATGATTTCAAGCTCAACATCATCCTAAGAGATAATTTCATACTAATTATTGACCCATGAGGCCCCTCCCTTAGCTAGATGTGCACCCATTGGATTCGATGAAGAACCCTTGAACCCTCTTGGATTTTTAATTATAGAGGGAACAAGAGCCTTCCCAGAAATGGCCTGATGCTTCTCCCCAACTTTGATGTTAGATCCCTACTTTCGATCAACCATTTTCCACTAATAGTCCTTGTCATTGTCTCGGGGTCGTTGATTCTATATCTTCTTGCAGCTCTTGGCAAAGTGCCCATATTCATGGTAGGATTTTCACTTAAAAGGAAATTTAGCATAGTCCAATTGCTTAATGTGTTGCTAATTTTCCAAGGTTGTTAAGACTACTTAAGGAATCCCTTTTTCAAGATCAACCTCAACACATATCCTAGCACATGAGAACAATTTTTTGTTTGGCTCAGACCTATCCAAATACCACCCCAAAGAATCTCCAATGCATCTAGATGCTTCATCACTCCAGAAGTGTAGGGGAAGATGAGGGAGCCTCACCTAGAATAGGAAAGTGGAAGGAATATCATTCTCTGAGTTGAAGTCTAGAGACCACCTCTTCAATTACATTCCCCTAGCTCCAAGAAAATATGGTCCACTTCAAAAAATCAAATCCCAATCCTCCTTGAAATCGAAGAGGACCACAAAAGAAGTAACTTAGATTCCCTTTGACGTGGGGTTTCCAATTTTTTTGAACCCAGGTTGCCACAGTCCTTAGAGAGGGCCAAATACCAGTGAATTGGTTAATCAAGCCTCAGTCTACAAAGACTAACCCTTTTCACCTAGTCGAATTAGGAGGAATTTTAACTTCATAAATCTCCTCAAGCCTCTTTAAGAATCTGGTGGGTTGTGCTTTGGTGGATCTAACATACGTTATAATCATCGGTTGAAATGCCAAAGAAGCTCCATCAGAAGGAGACTATGGCTCCCCCTTGGGGGCGCCTCCATTAAACTATGTTGAAGCAACTAACCTTTAGGGTTTCAACCTCTAATTACTTGGCTCTTTGGCTTCCTTGCTCTAGACCTTAATTTCTAACATCTTCACTAATACTATAATGAGTCATTTCTCCATTAATAATACTGAGTTTCAACAATTTATAATTTATATTTTTATATCAAACAAAAGGAATATATATAACATGAATTATGTTAATCCAAAATAATTACAAACCAATACACACCAAAAACAAAATATCATTTTAATAATTACTCAAAACAAAAACTAATGTTGAAATCAATGCACTTGTAATACCAAATTGAATGCAAATCAATGCATGCCTATGTAAATATTTTTTTTACTCAACTCTAAGCTTAGAAGTCATTATATTTGGAACAAATTACTTCTTAATAGTTCATTGATTCTCATCTATAATATTTATGATGAAATAAATGAGTTATAAATGGAACTATCTATATAAAAATGGAAACTCTACTTTCATTTTGACATGTAATATGCCAAAACATGAATTTCATTTTAATGGAACTATCTATATAAAAATGGAAACTCTACTTTCATTTTGACATGTAATATGCCAAAACATGAATTTCATTTTAATGGGGGTGTTCGTTTGTTCCCTTTTTTATTTTATTCTCTATAAAATCCAATAGCTCTCAGTGTGAAATCACAATTTTTTAATGATATGAATATAGATACTATTTTATTGATAGCAAATTCAAAGGGAAATAATTACATATTTAAATGTTATACATTCAAGAATTCTCTTGACAGAGTTAGATTGTGCCCAATGAATGTTATTATTGCAAATAGCTTATAAATTCTTTCATTTTAAATATTGAATAGAGTTTAAAATTTAATGTCGAGATAAAGCTTGGACTAGGGACAATTACACACAAAGAGTTCTTCAATGTAAGCAGTCAAGACATTCAAACTTATAATAAATATCAGATTCAACACGGTATTCAAAACTGAGAGAGCTTGTAACTTGGGAGGTATGAGCTATATTAAAGGTTGTCAGAGAATTTGATGGAGTTGGATTTTTGGGTTTTTTAATGTTTTTTTCTTTCTTTTTAAAAGTTTGTTTTATTTTATTTATAAATTGTTTTATTTCATTTATAAATTGTTTTATTTGATTTATAAATTGTTTTAATTTTGAGTGTTTTATTTTATTTATAAATTGTTTTAATTTTGAGTATTTTTTTTTTATTTTTTATTTTTTTTTTTTTTAGATATTTTGATAAGCTAATGGGTAGATATGTCAAAGAAAAGTTTGAAATATTTGGATGGTGGTAATTGCAGATGAAGTTTTATTGAAAAATGAAGAGACTATATGAATTTCACAACTCTAATTTTGATCGGAAATTGGCATGTCATCCAAATTTTGGAAATTTGATTCCTCATATAAATACAAATATAGACTATCTTATTTTTGGATTACCCAAATTTTGAATTTCCTTATGTTAAAAGAATGGCATGCAATTGAAAGTAAAAAATTTGTTGTGGGTTAAAACATTTTAATAGTATGCTATTTAATAAGAGGAAGATGTGTAATGGAGTTGATAAATGGTTCAACACCCACACATATACTTTAAAATTAGATTATTTTATTATTATTATTATTATTATTACAATTAACATAGATCGAATGAAGTTTTATTAAAAAATGAAGAGACTACATTATTTTTTCAGCTCCAATTTTGATAAGAAATTGACATATCATCCAAATTTTGGAAATTTTATTCCTCATGCAAATACAAATATAGACCATCTTATTTATGGATTACACAAATTTTGAATTACCTTATGTTAAAAGAGTGGCATGTCATTGAAAGTGAAAAAATTGGTGTGGTTAAAACATTTTAACCTTATGCTACTTAATAAGAGGAAGATGTGTAATGGAGTTCATGGCTCAGCACACACAAACACACTTATACTTTAAAATTAGATTATTATTATTATTATTATTATAACAACAATGAAGGTAAATTGTCACATACCCACTACCTCAATCAAATTTTTCTGGTCTTCTGCTGAATCAAAGCCCCCGAATTACTTACGGAGACCTAGCAAAAGCTAGCTCTTTCTCTCTCCCCGTTCCCATGTGGTCGCGGGTCATGGTCATAGTTCAAATAATCGTGGTGCCTCTTTATATTTCGCGCATTGGCGCTACAGGGGTGTTGAATCGTTCGATTTTGTAACCGTCGAACCTCGACAGGGCTAGCGACCGGCCAATAGGGACAAATCCCTACAGGGTTAGCAAACGGCCAATAGGAACAAATCCCAACAGGGCTAAAGAATAGCCAATGAGAACAGGCCCCATCACACGGTTAAGTGGAGTACAGGTGGTAGAGAGGAAATGTGGCACGGTATACAACAGGACAGGAGGGTGTCCCCTTTCACACGCCACACTATTCTGGACCCCCCCCCCCCGCATTAAAGGCAGAATGGCAAGGGGGGTCCGGAATTCACCAGAGCACAGTTGATCAAGGTGAATTAA
>ML780720.1:199488-232387 GCA_009831015.1 Picea engelmannii
TAAAGTTGATGTCTCATCCTCTCATCGGACGGTCGTTACAGACCCTGAGATTCCCCGAACGAATCTCGTCCGTTCATCGGGACTTAGCCACATACTAACGTCTCGACATTATGGGTCGGGATTTATCAAGGCAAGAGCCCGAGTTTTTGTCAACGGAACTCCCGAATCCCCGATCCCCGATTTCTCGAAACGGGTAATCTCTCGACACATCGCCTCCTTAAATCGGACGGTCCACGACTGCTCCGGGGTTTCCACCATGGAAAGTCCTGATCCCTTGTCACCAGGACTCCCGATCTCATGATTCCCGATTTCCCGAAATGGGAGATCTCATGACACGTGACCTCCATCAATCGGACGGTTCAGATCTATCCCGGGGTTTTCACCACGGAAAATCCCGAGCCCTCGTCATCAGGATTCCCGATTCTGCGATTCCTGATTTCCCGAAATGGGTAATCTTACGACACGTGGCCTCCGTCCATCAGACGGTTCAGATCTAACTCGAGGCTTTTGCCCCTATACACTGGGGTCTTAACCCTCGGGTAACTCCTGACAGATCCAACGGCTGTCGGGTTTTCCAACCGAGATTTGATGGCTCAGATTGGTTCCTACCCGTGCATTCTTCCACATCTCCCTGGACGTGGAAAAATCAACGGTCCAGATACCCCCATGGAACTTGAAGATCTACGGTCCCGAATTCTTTGTTGTCCACGAAGACACAAAAAACAAAGGGGTAAGGCATTTCACACCCTACTCACTCCTACCAATATAACGGTCATGCGTGACCATAGGTTTCCCAATGAAATCTCATCCGTTGATTCGATACTTCATCCTTATGCTGCCATCTCAGATTTTCAAGAGGATCGTTCCTCCCCATGCAGGGTTACTAAGGCCTTACGCCTTCACATTCGCTTTCCTGGTTCTTGATGGGATTTTCAAGGAGGGTATCTCTATGGGGAGGTTCTTACCTGGGGTACTATTTTGAGGCATATAAGGGTACCTTTCTCCCACGAATCAGACATGTGGTCTGAATTAGGTCAATAAGCATATAAATAGTGATTTATGAAGACATAATCCATACGTAGTCTTTCCATTATAAACATGCATCTACCAGTATTGATCAAAACATCATACAGACATTCTTACAATGAAATCATTCACAATCTCACAGCTTATGAGCATAATTATCAAAATACATATATTTCAAGATGCCAAAGGCAAAACACTTATCAAAAATAACACCAGGGGTTAAGAAACTGCTGAGAGGGGTGATCGTTTCCACCCAACCATAGGCTCAGCGACTCCCATCGAATTTACCACTAGCCACCCCTGAGCTGAGACCACGATGCTGTGAGACTGTGTCTTTGTTTGCCAGTGACCAGGAGCGAAGGTTACTCTCCTTCCTCTCTGCTATCACTCACTCTGCGTATTTCCATAGTTCTCTTCCTCCCCTCGTGGCTGCCCCCAATCGCTTCTACCCCACGCCTTATCCTCTTGCGAGGTTGCATGTGGCGTGATTTCCCTCGCGTTGGTCAGGTCTAACGGCTCTACAGATGGGCGGCTCACCTCCCCATCCCTCATTAATTCCTGAGGAGCCATCCACCTACCAGCCTGCGAGGCATTTAATTCGGGGCCAGCGAGCCGCTTTTGTTTCTTCGGGCCAGTGGAGTCCAAATACGGTATTAATTCTCGGTGGAAGTTAACGCCACCTTTCCAGGTGCCTTCCACTGCCATCGTGGTCTCTTTTTTTGCACATCCCCTCTCAGTAGTCCTGCAATAAAAATTCATAATTTTATTCACATTTATTGACCTTTTCCATAAGGTCCATTCACATCACATATTCACATTCATGAGTTTGCCACAGTTTTGGCCAGTCCGTTTATTTTTACAAATTGGGGGAAACAGGGTGTTACATAAATCCATCCTAACTTCAATATGGAGTGGACATGTGGTATATAGACTATCTAATTTTTGGATTACCCAAATTTTGAATTAACTTATGTTAAAAGAGTGGCATGCAACTGAAAGTAAAAATATTGTTGTAGTTAAAACATTTTAATGGTATGCTACTTAATAAGAGGAAACACACATTCTTAACCATATATATAAAAAGAGAGAGGAAACATAAATCAATGCATGATAAATGTGGAGTTAAGACAAATCTAAATTGGTTTGTTAATTCCACTATAATACCAAATTACATATCTTCCTTATATAAACTATAAAAAAGTGTTCCATAACACAATTGCATCTAAAATGAAATAATATAAATTAATTCTAAGAATGTAATTTTTTGTTGGAAATTGTATTTACAAGTTGGTGAGATCTTCAAGTCTCTATTGATTTGTATGTTATTCATTTTGTCAGTAGTTTGTCAGTTAGCCAAAATGTCAGTCAGATAGTCTGACACTCTGTAAGAGAAAAGTCGCACATTTACTCAAAAGTCAGTCGGCAAATAGAAAACTATAAATGGAGTCAATCTCTATCTTCTCAGGTTGATTTAAGTAGTTGAAGAGTAATTTGAATTAATGACAGTCTTTATTGTTGAGTCGGTCTTAGCTTCTGTGGGAAGTCTCAGTCGGATTCCAAATAAGTCAAAGTCATTTAGTTAAGTAGATGATGTAGAAGAGGATATTGAAGAGAAGCAGTTGATGCATATAGAAGAAGCAGAGAGGTAGAGAGAACTAGCAGCAGCAGTTGAAGAGTTGACAGAAGAATTCATTGGAGCCAAAGCTCATCTCTATCATTGTATTTTGTATTCGCGCACAACGCCAAACTTCATTAATATATAGTATTTGTGTATTGACAAGTTTTTGTCTTAATTCTGAGTTTATATGCTAAGCATAGCATTGTCTTATTCTACATTCCTAAATCATTTCATTCAGTGTGTGTATTCACAGCGCACAGCAAACTGAGCAGTCTATGTACCGTGCAGGGTTTTGAGAACTCTGTTGCGTACCCTGTTTGGTGTGCAGTATTTGTAACTGCGTTGCACAAAGTAGATTGCATGCACCATCAACCATCTTAGTCGATCCCGAGATCTGGTATCAGAGCAAGTTCTATCAGAACAAGTTTGTCAAAGTAGAAACTCTGTTGAAAGTAAAATATGGCTTCTACCTCAAATCTTCAACCTCCCACTTTTACATGCAAGAATTACGAGATGTGGTCCTTGACCATGAAGGATTTTTTTTTAGGTCAAGATGTATGGGAAATAGTCGACAATGGATATGTGGAACTAGTAGATCAGGCAGCATATAATGTTGTCACACAAGCTGAGAAATATGTCTTGAAATATAAAAGAAAGAAGGATGGAAATATGTTGTTTTACATATATCAAGCCATGCATGAGAGCATACTTCCAAGAGTTTCATCAGCAAAGAAATCCAAGGAAGCATGGGACATATTACAAACCTCTTATCGGGGTATGGACAAAGTAAATACTGCAAAACTACAGATTCTTAGAAGATATTTTGAAACCATGTCAATGAAAGACTTAGACATAGTAGATTCATTCTACACCCACATCATTGGACTGATAAATCAGATTAATTCTCGTGGTGAAATCATAGAAGACAGAAAATGTGTTGAGAAGGTACTAGGAGTCTACCTCCTAAGTTTGAACCCTTGTTGTGATTCTAGAAGAGAGAAAATACTTGAGTCAGTTCAGTCTAGATGAACTGCAAGCTTCCCTCATCAATCATGAACACAAATTGAATAGATCAAGTATGTCATTAGAGAATACATTTTGCATGCAGTCATCTATAAGTCATGGAAGAGGAAGGGGGAGAGATAAATCTAGAGGCAAAGGAAGAAGTTCTGACAGAAGTGGATGCAGTAGCAATCCTGGAAATACTGGTGGAAGAGGTCAAAACCCAAGTACCAGCTAGTCAAGCTGTCAAAGAACTGACAAATCAAAGATTCAATGCCATTACTGTAAAAGGTATGGAAATTATGCATATGAGGTCAGAAAAAGACATTATAATCAGAACAAGCAAAGTCAAGATCAGTATCACAACGCAAATAACCAAACTCGCCCTATGTTTATGGCGTGTGTTGTAGCTATGCCTAGCGCAATAGAAATGCCCAATATAATGTCACCAGTTGAATGCAATGTTTCTCAAGCAAGTCCATGTGACATATGGTACTTAGATTCAGGCTGCAGTAACCACATGACGGGAAACATAGAACTATTTTCTAGTTTGGATGAGTCAATCCAAACCAAGGTTACACTTGGAACAAATATCCAAGTCATTGTCTTAGGCAAAGGTAGTATAAACATTTTAACTAGACAAGGAGAACATAAAGTTATGTCTAATGTATATTATGTTTCTAGTCTGAAGCATAATCTGATGAGTACAGGGAAATTGTTACAAAAAGGATACAGAATCTACATGGAAGATAATCATTGTGTGATCATGGACAAATGCCCATGCAATCTTCTTATTGCAAAAATCCAGATGACAAGTAACAGGATGTTCCCATTGAAATTAAATCTATCTAAGAAGAAGAATACAACACAAACTATTGATAAAGGAAAAAGTGCTCAGTCAAACACTGCATTTATAGCAGAAAGTGCGCGCAGTATCAAGAAAGGAGAAAATGGCGCAGAGTTAAAGGCAGCATTCCAATCTAAAATACAGGATGATTCCTTGTTATGGCATTTCATATTTGGACATTTGAACTTTGGAGGTCTAAAGCTGCTACACACAAAGGATATGGTAAAAGGATTACCATTGATTGAAAAACCAGAAAGGATATGTGAAGGTTGCATATTTGGCAAGAAGCATAGAGAATCATTTCCCAGTTGGTAAGTCTTACAGAGAAAAAGCTCCACTGGAAATTGTACAATCAGACATTTGTGGACCAATGCAAACAACATCCATAGGATTCAGTACTTATTTTCTAACGTTCATTGATGATTTCTCAAGAAAAACATGGATTTATTTCCTAAATCATAAATCAGACGCATTGGGTTTTTTTCAACAGTTTAAATCACTTGTGGAGAAGCAGAGTGGTTTTTACATCAAGTGTCTAAGAACAGACATAGGAGGAGAATACATGTCATTAGAATTTCAGAACTTTTGTAAATTTCATGGCATCTACAGACAATTTACCGCGTGATACACACCACAGAAAAATGGTGTCGCCGAGAGAAAGAATAGAAACATCATGGAAATGGCGCGCAGTATGTTGACATCCAAACATTTGTCTAATGAGTATTGGGTTGAGGTAGTAGAAACTACAATATACATCTTGAATAGATGTATGACAAAGAGTGTGAAGAATAGAGTTCCTTAGGAAGCTTGGACAAGTTCAAAGCATAATGTGGTGCACTTAAAAAAATATTGGTTGTGTCTCATACGCACATGTACCAAATGAAATGAGAAGGAAGATGGACAACAAAGGACATAAATGTATATTTGTTGGGTATTCTGAAGAAACAAAAGGATACAAGTTGTATGACCATGTCGTAAGAAAATTCATAACCAGTGGTGATGTTTAGTTCATAGAGAATGAAGCATGGGATGGAAGCATAGCAAAGACAGTAAAAATTATTAATGCAATGGAGCATGATGATACAAAAGATGAAGTGGTTCAAACACCATGCACAATTCAGTGTGTAGCCCCATCTACATTTGGCACTACAATGCAAGTTACCACATAGAATACTCCAGTAAGACAATAGGTGCGCAGTCTACACCTAGAGCGCAGCAAACACCAACAAGCAATCCAAGCAGTTCTACATCTCTAGATCCAACTTTAGCAACTTTGTTACCAAGAAAGACAAGAAGTCTGCACGACATCTATAATGAAGACACAATAAATTCATTTTCATCGTTTTCTATGTTCTCACAAATAGATGATCCATTAACCTTTGAAAAAGTTGTCAAAGAGGATGTATGGGCACAAGCCATGGATGAAGAAATCAGAATCATAGAGAACAATCAAACATGGAATTTGGTTGATGTACCTGAAGACAAGGATGTTATAAGCATCAAGTGGATTTATAAAACCAGGCAAGATGTAGATGGAAATGTACAAAAGTACAAGGCAAGCTTAGTTGCAAGAGGCTTTACACAACAACCTAGAATTGATTTTAATGAAACATTTGCACCAGTTGTGCACATGGACACAGTCAGAACCGTGTTAGCTATTGTCGCACAATACAAGTGGTCAACTTATCAGATGGATGTAAATTCATCATTCTTGAATGGAAACTTAGAAGAAGAAGTATATGTGGAACAACTACAAGGTTATGAGGTTCTAGGACAAGAAGACAAAGTATACAGATTGAAGAAAGCATTGTGTGGATTAAAGAAAGCTCTGAGAGCTTGGTACAGTTGTATAGATTCCTATCTCACATAGAATGGATTTCAAAGAAGTGAAAATGAGCCAACATTGTACATCAAATCAAATCAGCAAGGTAATGTGTTAATTTTTTTTTTATATGTGGATGATTTGCTATTTACAAGTGATTTTGGCATAGAAGAATCGAAGTCAGTCATGAAGGATGAATTTGAAATGATTGATTTAGGGATTATGAGATATTTTTTGGGAATAGAAGTGCACCAGTCCAAAACTGGCATTTTTATCTCACAATCCAAGTATGCGCATGAAATATTGAAAAGATTCAATACAGTGAATTCAAAAGAAGCACCAACACGTCATAACGGGATTGAGCCTAAGAAAGGAAGATAAAGGATCCATGGTGGATCCCACACTGTTTAAAAGACCGGTAGGTAGTCTTATGTATCTCATAGCGACAAGATCTGATATTATGTACGGAGTGAGTCTAATTTAAAGGTTCATGGAAACTCCAAAAGAATCACATTGGAAGGTAGGAAAGAGAATCCTGAGATGTGTGAATGGAACAAAATATTTTGGCATTAAGTACTCCACTTCAAAAGATTTCAGAATCACTAGATACAATGACAGTGATTGTGGAGGCAGCATCGATGACAAGAAAAGTACCTCTAGGTACACATTTTATTTTGGAACAGGTATGGTATCATGGGCATCAAGGAAGCATCCCATAGTGACACTTTCTTCAGCAAAAGCAGAGTACGTCGCAGCTACAAGCGCAGCTTGTCAAGTAGTATGGATGAGAAAGATTGTAAAGGATTTGTTGTAGGAACAACATGAACCAACAACAGTATTATGTGACAACAATTCAGCCATCATATTATCAAAGAATCAGGTGTTTCACAAGAAAACCAAGCACATTGATACAAGGTATCATTTCATCAGAGAATTGGTGAATAACAAAGAGATCTGTTTAGAATTTTCCAAGTCAAAAGAATAGGTTGCAGACATTTTTACAAAAGCTTTAGCAATAGATGCATTTTAGAGTCTACACAATAGTATGGGAGTCCGCGCAGCAACAGATGAGTGACAGTGAAATGAAAACTCATTTTTTGATGTAAATTTTTTTTTTTGTAATCCCACCAACTTATAAGTAAGGGGGAGTGTTGGAAATTGTAATTACAAGTCAGTGAGATCTTCACATCTCTGTTGATTTGTCTATTAGTCATTTTGTTAGTAGTTTGTCAGTCAGATAGTCAAATAGTCTGTAAGAGAAAAGTCACACATTTACTCAAAAGTCAGTTGGCAAGCAGAAAGTTATAAATGGAGTCGATCTCTATCTTCTCGGGTTGAGTTAAGTAGTTGAAGAGCCATTCGAATTAATGACAGTATTTATTGTTGAGTTGGTCTTAGCTTCTGTTGGAAGTCTCAGTCGAAGTCCATATAAGTCTCAGTCATTTAGTTAAGTCATTAATGTAGAAGAGGATGTTGAAGAGAAGCAGTTGATGTGTAGAGAAGAAGCTGAGAGATAGAGAGAACTGGCAGCAGTTGAAGAGTTGACAGAAGAAGTCATTGGAGCCAAAGCTCATCTCTATCATTGTATTTTGTATTCGCGCACAGCGTCGAACTTCATTAATATCAAGTATTTGTGTATTGACAAGTTTATGTCTTATTTCTGAGTTTATATGCTAAGCATAGCACTGTGTTATTCCACATTCATTAATCATTTCATTAAGTGTGTGTATTCACAGCGCGCAGCAAACTGAGCAATCTGTATATCGCGCAGTAGTTTTGAAAACTATGTCACGTAGCCTATTTGGTGTGCATTACTTGTAACTACTGAGTAAACTGCGTACACCATCAACCATCTTAATCGATCCCAAAAATTTTCACAATTAATTATGATCTACTTAAACTTAAACTTTGTGAAAATAAACCATGGAAAATTTTGATTAAGATTTATACTTTTCAAAATCTTATATACAATTTATTTTCAAAAAATTTAAACACATAAATTAATTCGTTATTAAAAAACATAGATTAATTCATTATTCAAAATCAAATACTCTTAAATGTCAAAGACCGTATGCAAAATCAAATACTCTTAAATGTCAAAATCAAAGGTTGTAGCTGAAGATTGTAAAAGAATATATTTACTTAAAATAAGATTCTCTGTCCTCTGCAATTACAAATGGACTTCTCGGAAAAAACGCAATAAGATTCTCTGTCCTCTGCAATTACAAATGACTTCTCGGAAAAAACGCAATTATATTATTTGGAAATTTGTATTTTATCAAAGCTAGTATAAATTAATCCATTATTCAAATGAGAAGACTCCTGTCAGAATTTAAGATCTGTAAAAGAGAATGATCTTCTTAAAAGAAGGTCCTTGCTATCATGCAATTACAAATTGACAACTGTCTTTTTTGGGATGCCCGGGATTCCTGAGTTAGCAAGTCCTTCACGTAAAGTTTTTGTGGATTGAGTGCAGCAAACTGCTATAAGAGCAGTCTCCCACAGTTAAATACATAAGAGGTCGGTTGTGGATTGAGTACAGCAAACTGCTGTAAGAGCAGTCTCCCAGAGTTAAAATGGATAAGAGGTTGGTTAAGGACAGGACTGAAAGTGACTGCATGACTTTCCACCAAGTAGAGGTTAGTTGTCACTAGTTTGGAGATTTAAATTTGATATTTTTGATAGTTTTTACTGATTGAATCAACTTTTGAATCAACTTTTATATAATAATTCATTGAGAAACTAAATTTTTTTTTCACAACGAAAAAGTAGTTACTTGACATTCAATTGAATCAAAGGTAACTTTCCAATACATATAGAAAGTCTTAAGAAAATGACTGTGCGATAACTTCTATCAACCATCTAAATAAAAAACAGTAGAGTCATCCTAAAGTAATCATAAACCTTACAATACAAAAACCTGATATCCAAAAAATCAGTCAGCCACCGTGAAAAGCATCGACAAAGTTTGATGTTCATTGACAAAAAAAACTTCTTTAACAAAGCTTGATGTTCAAAATTATTAGGTTTTAGATAACATCTCACCCTACTCCTTCCTGTTAAATATTTTGATTTACCACTGTGGACAAAGACTGTAGATAAAAAAATAACGTTGAAAAAGACTGTGGACAGAGATTTAAATTTGTTTTTACCGTTTTATGAAATTTGAAAAAGTCATTATGGCTACAGGCGCAGGAACACAGAATTTCGAGATAAGGAAACGGTGAGCGTGGTCATCTGTGGCACCTGCATTTCTGTACATTGGCCTGCCTGTCGTTCTGTCACTTCGACAACAACAAGTTTCCTGCACTTGGTCAATGACCGACTAGCGTGGGAAGACTGTGAAAGTCGTGAGTGCTCTGGCTAAATCAATTGATCTAGACTTCTACCTACCAGACTGTTAGGTATTGTATTGTATTCGACCGACCAGATTGTTAGGTATTGTATCCAATACAATACAAGGTAGTTTTGTGATCGATCCACAAAACCATTGCGTGAAGCCCTTGCCAATCTCAATTTTCATCCGTTTCATAAAATGTTAGGAGTAATATCTTGAAGAGATCACTCTCTTTGACATTTTAATTTGAGATAAGTATATTTTTTAATTTAAAAATAAATTAGTTTATTGTGTAAAGGTTTTTTTACAATGTAAATGAGGGAGATGTGTAATTCCTTCCGTATTTAATATGGAGTTGACATTTTGACATCTAAAATAAATATTAACAACAAAAAATATATTCAATGTCGGTTACAAATAAAATATTTAGATGTCCACCTTTAGTAAAGTAATTTTATCTCAATTTTATAAAATTAAAGCAATTCAAAGTGTTTGCTACTTCCTAGTATTAGCATTTAAAATAATATTAATAACAAAAACAATATTTCAATATGGTTCATACATAAAAAAAAATCAATATTTTAAGGTCACTATTTGACTGCTAACTACTAAACTTCCTAGGAGGAAACACATGTTCTTAACCATTAGGCCCACTCATATATATATATATATATATATATATAGGTCCATCTTAACTGCTTGGAGAGGGATCAAGTCTCTAGAGGAAATTGGAAAAAAATTAGAAAAAGTTTGTATCTCAAGGGATTATAGATTATGGGTTAAGCTTAGGTCCATCTTAATTGCTTGGAGAGGGATCAAGTCTCTTTAGGAAATTGAAAAAACTTGAGAAAATGTTTGTACCTCAAAGGATTATAGATTATGAGTTAAGATAGATCTTGGTTAAAACATTTCAATGATATGTTGTTGAATATGAGGGATATGTGCAATTCCTTCTTTACTCAACATAGATTTGACAAATGAGATATATATATATATATATAAACCAACTTAAATCTTGTATCTCAAATAACCATTCTTGTACTAATTCATTCTTTTTAAATATTATATCTCATAGAATCCAATCATCGCATATGATGTAAGTTTTTAAATGATCCTTTAAGGATGAAAATCTAAATGATATAATAAGATATAAATAACTTTCTCATGCATCTTGTAAGCATACATCTCATTAATGATTATTCTTTATGAATAAAATCAATATATAAAAGGCATTTCTATAACTATAGTCCATTGAGTGTGCTCATGATTTGAAATATCCTAACAAGGGAACAATATATCATCTCATGAGTATTACAAAGTTTCATCTCCAAACCTATTGATTATGAAAAAACTCATTCATAATCTTGAACAATTTTCAATGCTACTACAATAGGCATCATAATCATTAACAAGTGTTGCATGGCAGTGTAGTCCCTGTCGTCACGCAAGCTTAAAACGAAGAATGTTATTTATGTTATTTATGACTAATATAGTATTCGTTATCGGAATCAGAACAAAATGAAGGAACCAGACAGCACCAAATCAGCTTCAAAGAGAAAGAAAGAACCACAGAAAGAGGCCGGTATCTTTCGTATAATAATTTAGCACCAGCCAGCAAAGCAACTCCTACAGCTTGAAGATGGAGTGATTCACTTGTTTCAGTCGCATGCTTCTTTGAATAAATTCTCCTCTCATCGATGTTTTACCGAACTTAACTAAGAGTAGTTTCCCCATTGAGAAAGAATGGTAGAAGAGGCCTCCTTGCATTGCCCAACTAGAGCGGTGCTAGGGGAAAAGACAAGGGTAGAGGCAGAGCCAGGTGTTCTAGATTTAGACCCAGAAGGAGTCATAGTGGCTGGTGGATTGCTATTTGTTGGGGCTTGCTCAGATGCTACTTTCGATTTCGAGGATTAGATTCTGAATTTAGAGATCGATATTCTGAGCTTAGTGATCCATACCTTTGTTAGCGCATTATTCTTACATATCCCAAAGAAAATGTTGCACAACATCATTAGACAATGAGGTTGTGTCAGTGAACAAACCCCACAGAATGAAAGAAACATATGTGAGTAAGAGAGCTCAACCACCTTCAAAAGGCTCGGGAAGATCAGTATCCACATCAAATGTTTCAGGTGGCCTTATGTCCCAGAGGTATTCGAATTCTGGGAAGAAACAACCTGTATGTCTCATATCTTAGGGAAAGTATGAGATGCATGAGTTTTTAACTTTTTATTGATATTACAATGTGTGATACCCTTCTCAATGCTGACATATTAGGTTTCGATATTTACTTAGATGGGAAAGTATGAGAATGTTTGTGGCTAAGATAGATATGTATGACATGTATTTTTGTAAGCCTCTAATTTTATGCTCACCGGTTATTGTTCACCATTAAAAGCATGTTTTCTATTGTATAGAAGAAAGAAAGAAATTATTATTTATATTAACGTCCACAAATAACTAAAGACAAATGGGGAGAGCTTAGGGATGTCGTTCTCTATAGAAATGTTAGGCATGTCGCTTCCTCATCGATGGTTAACTCCTTGCTTACGTTGTTGATGTAGAGAGTTGTACAATATAAATGTTTTACAATTGAAAAGGAGAAGGAGAGTGTTTTCACTCATATGCTATGATTTCACATGCTTGAGTTTGTGATCTATTCATTGACAATTAACCATCTGTACCCGTCTCATGCTAGACGTGGCTCTTCCACATCCATGGTTAGTCCCCTATATCGATGTTATGTGTGGCTCTTCCTCATCCATGGTTAGACAATTGTACAATATAAACTTTTACCATTATGCTGATACTCGAAGGATTTTAATGCTTCCCCACTTGATAAACGATATATGTTCAAACAATGATATGGTTTTCTCTGCAGATGAATTGAAAACTGTAAAGATGGAGATTATGTGCTTTATGGAACTTTTCATTGTGGTCATCATATCTTGGTATTTGATGAAGCTAAAGAGAAACAAAGGGGACCCAGTGAACTAGCGTGTGTTTGGTATATGGTGTCGTCGTTGTGGAATATGAGTAACATATAAGAGTGGGCAACGGGCATATTGAACAGTTAGACAAATCTCATTAGCATTATTATATTTTATTGAAAATTATGACATCACACATTGTTGGTATCCAATGTGCAAAAAGATTTTACAAATGTAAACATAGTTGCAATGTGCAAAATGCTTTTACAAATGTAAACATAGTTGCCCACAAGGATTTTATGAGATCATACTCAAGTGGATTGCATCCTATGAAATGCATTATTTAAAATTATTTACAGCTTTTCTATAGACCTATCTAATTTTATTTACCGAATTTTCCCCATTGGAAGGTTAGAGAACGTAGAGGTAAACCTGGTCAGTGTCAAGACAGTTAATTATTATGATTTATACATATAGATGCATAATAATCCCCTTTCCTTATATTGATTTCTTTCACAGAAGCTTCATTATTTTAGGGTTCATTTTCTGGTGAAGAACGAAAAAGGAAGAAATGACAACGCGGCCAAGAAGCACCATAGTGGAGGAAGGAGGGAAACAGACACAAAATATAATATGTACAATTTTCAAGATAAAATAATGCCGCCACATGCAGCCACGGGTCCACAAACACCAAGAAAGTATCATTGACGCAGGGCATTTGTCCTCTAACACTGTCTATTTGGAATTTGCATAGAAAGTACGTGTAAATGTTAGGGGCACAGAAACAGTTTCGGTCCAACGTCCATAGAGACTTAACCAACTATTCCTTTTCCTTGTCTCCAAACGCGCTATATATCTCTTCTATCCAAGCTCTAAAGAATAATAGTTTATCTGCTCCTTTGAATGCAAGTCTATAAAAAATATTTGATCCCAAAGTTGGAGCTTCAATTCAATAGTTCGGTCCTTTGTGGTCGGCATCACAGCTAACTACAACTTACAACGCTCAATCATTCAGGGAGAGGTTGTTTCCCTCGATAAAGGTTATGGAGATCAAGTAGGAAATTCGTCGAGTTATGTGGAAGGAGAAAGGATGAAATGTCATTTGGACATTATCTCTGTCGTAGAAGCTTGTGTTTCGGTTTGGTTTGTGGTTGTTTCCATCTCTCGTGTACCTGTCCCATATGGACCAGCCATATGTCTTCTTTGTAAGTGCAACAAAGTAGTATGATCGACCTTGAATAGAAGAGATAAGGTGCGCTACACAAACGCTTACACTCTGATTTGTGGTTGTTTCCAGCTCTCGTGTACCTGTACCATATGGACTGGTCAGCCATATGTCTTGGATTTTTTGTTGATATATAGAGTTTCGTTTGGCATTTATGGTTCTATTCAAGTCTATTGGATTTATGTGTTTTTTAGGTGGTTCTGTGTCGAGATGGCGTTTTGTTTCTGGTGTCGATGGGAGCGCTTCAGGGTGGGTGGCTATGGAGCCTCAGAGCCTCCTGCGCCCCTCTACATCCTCTAATTCAAAACTTGTCGAAACCGAAAGTGATTTTCCTGACTTAAGATCTATAGGGAGTAAAAAGGGAATAAGCTGTGTATCTCTCTAGGTGTAGCATGAGGGAGGAGCATAAGCGTCATGCCAAGCCTTGCAGCTCAAGATATTCCAGCCGACTCCCTGTTGTCCCTACTTAGAAAGTGGGTGTGAATGACTGTGTTAATCAGACAGTGGAGGATTAGCATTACCCAGACAAGCCCTTCTAGTAGTTGAGATGCCACCCTAACCTCGTTCTCTTTAGAAATGTTTGTATGGCTATGTGCAGGAAAAATTGACTCATCTTCAGGGCATGTTCCAAGCACTTCATAATCAAAATTCAGAGTCGACCTGGAGGGTGCTATCCCAATGTACGACGTTGTTACCCATGATTTTGGTCATCATGATGGTGTATTGATGATGGTGTACTCAGGCTCCTAATAAGAACTTTCTCCTGAGAAAAGTGACATTCATCTCTTCCCAGAAAACATATTTTTGAAGAGAGTTCGCAGGTTGCTAATATCCTAGGGTGCGAGAATGACCCATTCTCGCAGGCTGCCTTCAGCTAGGGTGCGAACTTCTCGCATTGTGCTACATAGATAGGGTGCGAACTTGTTCTAAAGCTTGGAAAAAGATGAAGTCTCGATGGTTCTAGAAGGGAATCTTCTAGAGAATGGGTTGGCATTCGAATGGTTATCTCTTTACTGGTTTCCCTGATATTGTGGGATCATTCTTATCCAAGTAACCATCTCATCCTCTCCTATATATTGATGGAATTCTCATGGAAAAGGTTAAGCAAGATTCATTAGAGAATTGGTGAAAGAATTGTGTGAAGGACCGAACTTGAACAGGAGCTTGGAGACTCTAGCAAGTCTATCAAGAGGAATTGGGTCTTCTTCATACAAGGATCGAGCAAGTGTGTGTGTTGGAACCAAGAGCCACCGAAAGGAAGCTTGAGACATCAAGGCGATCAGGTTGTATCTTCTACTTTCGATTAATATGATACAGCGGCATGTCCTTTTCCCATAAAGTCATTCTCACTTTATTGTGTAAGTCCTTGATCATACACATAAGTTGACAGTTGAATATATTTTTCTATCTTCACTTTGGTTGGTTTGTGTTGTCTTGGTCTTGACCTCACGAGAGCATCGGAGCGAAGCGAGAGCAACAGAGACCCTAGGAAGCGATATAAAGGTATGTTACTTGTTCCTCCCTACTAGCTAATTCAATGGTCATAACTTAGGGAAAGAGTCATGTCCTGTCATGTTTTGTTTTAGATCCAGGTGGATCTAGGGAGATCTGTTAGTGTCCGCACCTACCGATTAGACCGATAACAGACGCCCCCCGCCCAATAAGTAACTTAGGATGTTTTAAAAGATCTGTTCCAAGCGAACTTCGCACCTGCTCTGATCCAGGCCAAGGGAAAGAAACACCAACAAGTGGGCAGAAAACTGACATGGTGATTGGAGAGGCTTTGATTTATCAAATTGATTGACTCAGGGGGTTATCGAATAAATAGACCTTCATGCAAAGAAGAAAAGAGTGAACAAGTCGAATAGACTATGACACCCAATGTTGCATTTACAGACGCATACCATTTAACCCAAACAGAGATATTCTTACACTCGAATAGTGAACATATTTCCATATTTACAACCCAAGGGAATTCCTCTCCAAAATCACAAGAATAAAATCATACAGATCAAATACAAACTTGAAAATAGAAGGTATAATATATAATATAATACTTCTAGACAAGGATTTTACATATCTACAACAGTGCTACAAAGTGAACCCCAGAATTGATATGTTTTAAAAAAATAAACAAATCTTGCACACATGCTACTAACTAAATGGTAGTAGTTGCTCACATCCTACCTTAAGGCAACCTGTGAATGTTTTCTATTGTGGCCATTATAGACTCTCAGCTCCTCTACACCCATATAATTTAAAATTCAAAAGTGTGCATGAACTTTTTCGTGCATCTACTGGGGATTTCAACTTCTTGCTACAACTAAAACTACCATTAACTAGGCTAAG
Organism: Picea engelmannii; assembly: GCA_009831015.1. Taxonomy (NCBI): domain Eukaryota; kingdom Viridiplantae; phylum Streptophyta; class Pinopsida; order Pinales; family Pinaceae; genus Picea; species Picea engelmannii. Next base: position 215,645 of record ML780720.1, read on the forward strand.
ATAATACTTTTACCTCAATGGTGTCAAATCTTTTTATGCATAGGAAAACAAATCTTCAATCCCAAGGATTAAAAACCTATTTAATATATTTGTGTACATCATTAGAATCCAAAGTGAACATGAATTAAACTAAGAGAAGACTAAAGAAGTTCCTACTCCAAAATACTTCTTTGCTAACAAAATTTAATGAACTAAAATTTCCATCCTATTATATCCAAAGGGTACTCTGGTTTCCCTAAAACTCTTTAGCTACAAAGATTGTATGAGCAAGTGAACAATAGAAAATATGTGAAGCTAAAAAAAAACTTATTTCACCAAAAGATTATGTTTCTGTCAAAAAGATAAGGTGGATCCCCAACCTCTCTTCACCAACTCTCCATTAAATTTTGGCAATAACTCAACCATACAATAATAAGGTCTAGGATTAGTACAATCTAGACCTCTCTTTACCGACTCTCCATTTAATTTTAGCAACAACTCAACCATACAATAAGGTGCCTCTCAAGGCCAGCCCTCAAACTTATTTGAATTCTCATGCATAGTTTGACAGGGTGCCTCTCGCCCTCAAACTTATTTGAATTCTCATGCATAGTCACATGTTGCTAATGCATAATTTCTTATTTTTTTACTATTTAGTATGCATATTACTCACTCAGTTCCCAACTACTTTTCCCCGCTTTCTCTTTTAATTTAAACTAGCATCTTTGTGTACACATAGTAATGCCATTTCTATTTAAATAAAAAAATTGATGTTTCCCTTAATTTAGATGTTTCTAATGAATACTTACTTACTTTTCTCTACTTTCTACTTGTGTACATTAAAGCCAAATCTATTTGCTAATAAATATCCTTTCGATTTAAATGAGTGCACTATAATCTATGTGAATAATGTTTATATTAAATTAGTGCACGTCTATTATCATTAATATTATTTTTAAATATCATGTAGATGATGTATATAATCTATGTGAATAATGTTTATATTAAATTAGTGCACGTCTATTATCATTAATATTATTTTTAAATATCATGTAGATGATGTATATATATTTGTTTCAGAATGGGAATCCCAATAATACCAAGGCACTTAAGACCATTGTCACTCTAGTTCTTGTACACACATATTCACATGGAGGGGGATCAATACATTATAGGTGAGGTAGCATTCACTCCATCCCATTTTACTATTGGTGAGAGAATATTGGTCTACAAAGGAATAAGGACTTTGTTCCCCTTGGTTCATCCTTCTAGGAAAGTGTCATGGTCCAACCACATGGCATTATGGTCCAACCACATGGCATTATGCAACTTTCCAAGTGAGGATATGTTTGTTCCAACCTTGGTATACGTAAAGCCAACTTTGGTATACGTAAAGGGAGTTGATAGTGTTAGAATGTGTAACTACTACTTGTCTTAGTTATTAATGTGTGAGGATGTTGTGAATTATTATTGTGAGGTAGAGATCAATCTCTACATGAATGGTTTGATCTTATAGTTTAGGAGGTTGTTAAATAGTTGAGTATGAGAGAGATTCTCTCAACAAAGTCTCCTAGTTTGGTGTGTGGTTGAGATATTCTCTCAAGTAGATTGATCGTGTGGCTAAGATAGTGTGAGTATACAACCTGAGAGGGCCTAATGGTTAAGAACATGTGTTTCCTCCTAAGAGGTCCCATGTTCAAATCGAGAGAGGGGTAGGGGGTATGTATACCTTAATCGTTGGTTGTGACCTTAAAAATAGATTATTATTATTATTATTATATAAATGTGTTTACAATGTTTTGAACACAGAGAATGTTGGGTGGATCTTTGGCAATCGATCTGCAATGGAATGCAGATTGTAGGCTTGTATTGGTTATGTAATGCAGGAGTAGATTCGCTGTAGCATAGATTCACATTACCTCTATTTTGCATGTGACTAGAGATTGGGATTTGGTATGGTTGCACTACCAAAGTAAACGATGTAGAAGTTGTCTATTTAGCACATTGTGAGCAATTTTTATGTGCGTCATCATTGAGGAGGGGAAGAATGGGTGCAGATTCTACGAGTAGGATCGGGAATTTCATGTCCTTGTGTTTTTGGTGCAGGAAATCGACCCCATGAGGGTCGAAGACATCTTTCTGGCGAGATTCTTTGTCGGGTTGATGCGCAGGTTGTCGGTGGAGGATGTTGTTCTCCTCGGAAATTATTTCGGGTCCGTTACCATTGGGCAGATTGGAGTTCCTCGCTTTAACGACGAGCATTTGCAGATATTGCATGAGGTGTTATAAAAGAGAAGGGAAAATAGCATTTGTAGTTCTGCAAAACTGAATTGCACCTCTAGTCTTACGCATATCGATTCTCCAGATATTTCTAAGACCTGTGTGAAATAGAGTAATGACCCCAATTTACGGGAAGTGTTAGATAATAGAGTAAAAATTGGCATTTGTATCCCTACACAACTTGGTTCTACTAAGCTTTCAAGCTCACCCAAAGGGGAAGAGCTTGGTGATTTTATTGCTTGAAGTGGTTTGTGTTGGAATCTTGGTGGCAATGAATTTCCAAGAATAGTTTTTAGATCTTATTATTTTGAATTGGTTGTAATTAAATGTATTTTGAATTGGTTGTAACTAAATGAGACTAAGGATAGGAGGGCATTAATTGAGTTAGTTTTTTTGTGTGAATTGATATTAATCTGTGTATGCCCGCAAAGGCTGATATGCCCGCAAAGGCCGATAGAGATGGATGAGTGAGCCTGTTGTAATCTTCCTACTTTAAATAAGAAGAAAATCAATACTTGCTTGGTGAACGTCGCCCAATGTTTGGGTGAACCACGTAAATCCTCAATGTTTGATCTGTATTATGTTTTAAATCTGATGCATATTAGTTTTATAATGCTTGTTTCAAGTTAACAGTTGGTATCAGAGCAAGCGTTGGAGATTCGTGAGGCCATCCGTGGTGCCAAAACCATGGAGGAGGAGTTGAATCTCTGCACATAAAACGAGGACTGGAGGGAGCGCCATTTTTCAAGTCAGCGTTGGGCGTCAAGGACTGTAGGATCGTTGATTGAGCCAACACTTGCATTTTCTTTCAAAATCAAATTTAGCGTTGGGTTATCATCATAAGGGGAGTGTTGTCGAATCTGTTTGCCACCTCCTGCGCTCCGATTACAAATTTCAGAGAATCGCAGGTCTTCAGAGGCGGAGTGGTCTTCCTTGCGGAGTCGCCTTCTGGATGACACTACTTATCTTGCTCTCTCCTAGTTATTTTGGATGCTTATTCAACATCCAACAGTAGAAGAAAACATTTTGTCCGAATTACATCGGATCTTGGTCACCAGACGTGGAAATCAGCAAATTTATTGATAAATATGATGTCACATTAGAAAGTTGTTTATCATCTCTTCTCATGCAGAAGTCTAAGATGATGATCGAGGTGACACGAACCACAACAGTAAAGTAATAGAAGTCTTAAGGGAAGGGACCACCGACTATAATTTCTTGTTGTGATTTCCAACGAAGCGAAGGTGAGATCGACACGATCCATTGCTGCTCAGAGGGGGGACGAGGTCGCAGTCTGTTTTATGGTAGAGGAGGCAGTCTAATTTTTTATTAGAAGGCGAGATGAATTGGTCCACTCCTGTATAAATCTGCAAAGACCGACGAGACCTTGTGTTGTCAAAAGGCACGTCGATCTATTAAAATGGTGAAAACTCAGAGTGCTAAGTTTGAAATCGAGAAGTTTAATGGCAAAAACAATTTTGAGATCTGGAAGGTTAAGATGCAAGATTTGCTCGTGCAACAAGGCGTGGTGAAGGCACTTTTGGGAAAATCAAAGCAACCCGCGACCATAACAGATGAAGACTGGGATGAGATCGATACGAGAGCACTCAGTGCCATACGCCTGTGTTTGTCCGATGATTCTCTGTTCAACATTGTTGCGGAGAAGACAGCAACTGGTTTGTGGACGAAGCTATAAATCCTGTATATGACGAAATCCTTGACGAACAGGATCTTCCTGAAAAGTCAATTGTACAGTTTGTGCATGAAGGAAGGTACGAAAATAGTTGATCATTTAAATACTTTTAATACTCTCTTAGTTCAGTTGACTAGCATGGGAGTAAAATTCGATTCTGAAGACAAGGCAATTACATTATTCTGTTCTTTGCCTGTGTCATGGGATCACTTTGTTATCTCTATTAGTTTCAGCACAACAGAAAGTATTGAGTTTGATGTTATTGTTGGAGCACTACTGTCTGAGGAAACAAGGAAGAAAACCAATTCAGAAACCTCTACATGTGAGGCGATGATGGTCAGAGGCAGACCTAAACAAAGAGGACAGGGTCAAAGGGATTTCTCTGGTCAAATTCAAAGGGAAAAAAGAGCAAGCTTAAGAGTTGGTTTTGTGGAAAACCGGGACACCTGAAGAAGGACTGTTGGAAGCGACAACAAGCCTCCAAAGACGACCCTCCAAAAGAAATGAAGGAAGTGAATGCAACTAAAACAGGTTCAACAACAGGTTCATGTATGATTGATGAAGTTTTATCAATTAATATTGGTTCACGACATGATCAACAGTGGTTATTAGATTATGGTGCTTCAAATCACATGTGTCTTCATAGACATTGGTTTGTTACTTACCAGTGTATAGATGATGGAATAGTTTACATGGGAACTGATATCTCGTGTAAAGTTGTGGGAATTGGTAGCATTCGAATTAAGATGTTTGATGGAACTGTTAAAATACTAACTGATGTGATACATGTACCTGAGATTAGGAAGAACCTAATTTATTTGGGATTCTTAGACACTGGAGGATATAAGAGTATTGTTCAAGGTGGAATTATGAAAGTCTACAAAGGAATCCTATTGGTTATGAAAGCGAAGAAGGTTGGTAACATGTTTCTGCGAGAATGAAGAACTGAGTCAGATCATGCAACAGCCATATCTGAGAACGACAGTGATTCTGTTCGACTTTGGCATCAACGAATGGACCATATGAGCGAATAAGGATTGAAGGTATTATCTGATCGCAAATTACTTCCTAGTCTAAATTCTTTAAAGTTAGATTTATACAAGCATTGTATTTATGGAAAACAGAATAGGCAGAGATTTAAAACTGAAAGAAACACCAGTGAAGGAATCCTTGATTATATCCATTTTGATGTTTGGGGACCATCCCCTACTATTTCATATGGAGAATCACCATATTTTGTAACTTTTATAGATGATTTATCTATAAAGGTTTGGGTCTATATGTTGAAAGGAAAGGCTGATGTATTTATTGTTTTCAAGCAGTTTAGAGCCTTAGTGGAAAAGAGCACTAGTAGATCCATTAAATGTTTAAGAACTGATAATGGTGGTGAATTTACGTCAATGGAATTTGAGAATTATTGCAAGGAGTTTGCGATTGATGGGCATAAAACCATTTCCTATCCTCCTCAGCAGAATGGAGTTTTTGAACGCATGAACAGGACTCTTCTAGAAAAAGCAAGGAGTATGCTAAGTAACGCCAACTTGCAGCAGGAACTGTGGGAAGAAGCAGTAACTACATCTTGTTATATGGTGAATCGCTCACCATCAACAGCAATAGAGTGCAAGATTCCTGAAGAGGTATGGAAAGGTCACCCTTGTAATTCTTCTAATCTTAAAGTTTTTGGTTGTGAATCCTATGCTCTAATTTTGAAACATCAGCGTTCTAAACTAGATCCAAAATAAAAAAAGGCTTATCTTTGTTGGATATGGTGATGGTATTAAGGGGTACAGGTTGTGGGATCCTACTTCCCACAAGATCACCATTAACAGGGATGTAATATTTGATGAATCATCTCTCATCAAATCAGATGTAGATGTTCAAATGAAATGAAACAGGAAGAAGTACCTAAGTATCAACAGATTCAGTTTGAAACCAATTCAAATATAGATGAAAGTGAACATGAATAAGTTTATGAAGATGTTCATGAAGAGTTTCCTGCAGAGGAAGACATGGTTGATGATAACAATCAACGGAATGTGGATGAGCCACAAACTTCCCTAAGGAGGTCTACGTGGGTCAGAAATCCTCCAAGAAGGTATGATGATTTTGTTCTGTCAGTTTCTTTAAGTACTAGCGATGATGAATCTTCGTGCTATCAGGAAGTTGTGAAGGCTTCTAACAGTAATAAATGGAAAGAAGCAATGAAGGATGAAATGAAGGCATTAGAGAGGAATGCCACATGGGACCTAGTAGAACTTCCAAGAGACAGAAAAATTGTAGGTTGCAAGTGGGTCTACAAGCTGAAGAAGGGTGTTGATGATAAGGTGGAAAGGTACAAAGCAAGGCTGGTTGCGAAAGGATATTCTCAGAAAGAAGGCATTGACTTTCATGATATTTTTTCACCAGTTGTTAAGATTGTTTCAATTCAAAGTGTGTTATCATTGGTTGCTTTACTTGATTTGGAGTTGGAGCAACTAGATGTTGAGACTGCTTTCTTACATGGAGATTTGGATGAGGAGATATACATGGAACAACCTGAAGGGTTCGTTCATAATCGCAACAAGAAATTTGTTTCCAGGCTCAATAAATCATTGTATGGTCTGAGGCAGTCGCCCAGACAATGGTACAAGAAATTTGACTCTTTCATGGTGAGCCAGAATTATACAAGGAGTGAGTATGATCATTGTGTCTACTTTAAGAAATTGAATAATGGAATATTCATTATCTTAGTATTGTATGTTGACGATATTCTTTTAGCAAGAAAAATCATAACTGAGATCAACAGGTTAAAGGCTCAGATGGCTAGGACATTCGATATGAAAGATCTAGGAGCAGCAAGGCAGATTTTGGGCATGGAGATATTCAGAGATAGGAGGAATGGTAAGATTTGGTTGTCACAACAGAAGTATGTTGAGAAAATACTTTTTAGGTTTGGTATGAACGATGTGAAACCAGTTTCAATCCCTTTGGCTTCCCATTTTAAGCTTTCTTCATGTTTATGTCCTAGTACAAAAGAAGAAAAGGAATATATGTCTTGAATACCATATGCTAATGCAATAGGAAGTCTAATGTATGCGATGGTTAGTACAAGCCCAGACATTTCACATGTAGTTGGGGTTGTCAACGGGTATATGGCAAATCCAAGTAAAGAGCATTGGGCGGCAGTGAAATGGGTGCTTCAGTATTTGAAAGGCACAAGTGATTATTGTATCACTTATAACAGTGGTTGTGAATTAGTCTATGGATATGTTGATTCCGATTTTGCAAGTGATTTGGACAAGAGAAGGTTGACTTCAAGGTATGTCTTTACTCTTGCAGGTGGAGCTATTAGTTAGATGTCAAAGCTACATAACATTGTTGCTTTGTCCACTACATAAGCATAATATTTAGTTGTTTCACATGCTTGCAAAGAGGCAGTTTGGTTGAAATTATTGTTTGGTGAGTTTGGAAGGATGCAGGAAAAAGTAAAGTTACTTTGTGATAGTCAAAGTGATATTCACTTGGTTAAGAATCCAGCCTACCATAGTAAAACTAAACATATACCTATCAAGTACCATTTTGTAAGACAGATCATCGATGAAAGTGGAGTCTCTCTTGAGAAAGTGCATACAAAAGAGAATTGCACATACATGTTCACAAAACCAGTATTGTTAGAGAAGCTACGATGGTGCTTGGCTTCTCTTGGCTTGCAGAAAAGGTGATGAACAAAAGGAAGGAGCAAGGTATCAGGTTAATTGTTGTCGAGGTGGAGATTGTTGGAATCTTGGTGACAACGAATTCTTAAGAATATTTTTTAGATCCTATTATTTCGAATTGGTTGTAACTAAATGAGACCAAGGATAGGAGTGCATTAATTGAGTTAGTTTCTTGTGTAAATTTCTATTAATTTGTGTATACCCATAGAGGCTGATAGAGATGGATGAGTGAGCATGTTGTAATCTTCCTCGATGTTTGATATGTATTATGTTTTGAATCTGTTGCATATTAGTTTTATAATGCTTGTTGCAGGTTAACAGTTTGGTCAATGTATGTCACTAATCGTAGTGTTTTGAATAGTCATTATTTTGAACATGAGACCACATACTTGAATTTTCCACGAATTCGTAGATGCACAAAATTGTTTTTGCATTTGAATTTTTGAGTGAGTTTCCATGTGGAGAGAGCATTGTAGAATTTGTTTAGTGATGTGCAATAAAATTGTTACTCAGAAATTTTGTAGAGTGTGGTGAAGGATTCTATTGCTAAAGAAGGAGTTTCCATGGTGATCACTAGTGAAGAGGAGTGGCTAGGATAGGTTGAGTGTAGCACACCCGACTCCCTAATCTCTCTTAGGCTGGTGGGGTGTACAATTTAAATTCATCTTTGCCTTTCTCAAAACCACCTTTCTTACTCCCTTCTAAATCTATATATGATCCCATAATCCAGTTTTGTTCGTCAAGAGATTGCCAACGATTGTAACCATGCTCAAAACCGAGCTCGGGATTAAAATTTATGGCCTTTTATAGTCTTCAAGACTTTTTCCACCAAAACCACCTCACGTCCACATGGACCTTTTCCACATGCACCGTCCTTCGTGGCACCACCTGGAGCTGACATGTCGGGACACGTGTGCAACTAGTGATAGCCTTGGAGGCGGTTCTATACCTCATCGAGCATCGATATCCATCGGATCCCCCGCACTTGACATTACTTAAGACCTTCCTGGTGGTGGGTTATCTAGTGGTCCAATCCCTGGGACCTTAACCCTACCAAGACCTTTTTTCACCAGGAACCGGGACCCTGGGCTTCACCAATCCCTTTTCAACCAGGTCTCTCTGGTTCTGGTGGTCCAATTCTCTGGTGCAGCAAATCCCTCCTAATCTTTATACCAAGAGATCAACATCCAAGATCTCTTGGCCTCTTAGATCCAACAGCTAGGATCTATCCCTATCTCGAAGGCACGTAAGGGAAAGTGGTCCAACTGGCACCCAAGACACATGGACCTGACATGACATACCACCTAACATGACACGTAGTAGCTTGATCGAACACCATGTTGACATGGCACGATACGTGGATACGGATGTCATCTCTTCCTTCGACCTTGTACGGAACTATGATCATCCTTGACACATGGCACATTATCCTTCACGACACATGGACCAACCATGGAATAGCATGTGGACTAACGTGTCACTACACGTCATCACATGGCATAAGGATCCTCCACTCAGGTGCTCACGCATGTCCACTTACTATTGGCTCATCTACATCATCTGACATCATTAGTACGTGCCCTAGCTTCTCCTCACTCATACACTCACAAAGGAAAGGGTTGAAACCCTTCCTGAAACCTTTCCAAATAGGGCACCAGGTAACCGAGGAAGGAAACATCGAGAAACGGGGCTTGGAAACCCCAGCGGTCTGGAGGTATGGTTACTCTGGGGTGACGATATTCCTCCTGATCTTACCAAGAAATATCAACAGCCAAGAACCCTTGGTCCTCAGATCCAATGGTTGCAGTTTAACCTCAACTCACAATCGCACAAAGACCATGAGCCCTCCCCTTGGACCCATTCCAATTGGGTGATGACACTTGTCCTCTTCCGATAGGTTAGTCCATCCACCACATGGCACGGTACATCAATGTGTCTTCATTCACATGTGCTCATCTCCTCCACTCAAAAGCGTGCAAAAGGGGGGGTTAAAGTCAAAACCCTTCCTTGGAACCCTTCCCAATTGAGTCGATATTAACAAGGTTATGCTAACTAAAGGGTCAGGCCTCTATTTCTTTGGTGACCCATTTAACTTGGGCTCCAGCCCCGGTTCCCAATCTTCGGTAATGATATGACGAAAAATATTTATCCTCCCCTCTGATCCAACAACTATTTTTCTCTCTCTGAGTTTAACATGGATCTCAATGGGTTAAGGTTCTGGACTTAGCAGTCTCGTAGTCATCTCAGACTCTTACCGCAAGGGTTTTAACTCGGCTCCTTCATTCTCTAGACTCTCCCCTTTGGGAAGCAAAAAACCTTCTACCTGGACATCCAAATGAAGGTTTTCATATCATGCAACTCTCCATGCAATGGAGAGGGAAGAATACAATGTTATCGACCTTCTCTGGTCTCCCATACACAAGCATCACATTCACTTCATTAAACCTTTAAGGGAAAGTTACAACACTCAATTCATCTTAGAATTAACATTCATTTAGCACATTTGGATTTTACATTACACATTTACATTTACATCATTTACAAGCCATAACATGGCAAGGTTATTTCCATGCTGAGATAATCATCACTAATCATAATTAATTACAAATTAATTAAAATCCATATTTAAAATGGGGGTGTTAGATCCCCTCCCCCTTAAATAGGAACATTGTCCTCGGTGTTCTTTGCATCTCAGCAACACCTACAATGTTTTCATATTTCAACCACTTTAGTAATGTACCATTTTTCCTCACAACCTGATCTATTTATAGACCCTTGGAATTCCAACACATGCCTACAAAAAATATCAAACAATATGCATATTATAACCAATTCAATGCCTAAACATCCATTGATGTTCATAATTCAGGAGGAAATATACATTTCATCACAATACGTATATGTGCAATTCATGGATCTGCATCCATATGGATGCCACATTTACTTGGCTCATTGTTTTTCCTTTGACATGTTCATTGTGATCATGACCCCAATCAATAGATAGCAAGATGTATTGAAGTATCATCTTCCTTACGATCACTCGCCTTCTAGGCTCAGGCATCCCCTTCTTTGTTACACAGTCCCTCGGGTGATCGATCTTTCCTACCAAGGCTTTCTCACACAGGAATATTTTAGAGACTGCATCGATCCTTACAACCGATGAATTCCCCGGGCCCTCTCTGTCAAGATATCCCCCAAGCCCATTCTAACATAACACAACCATATCCAAGTGATCATGGAATACAAGGTCTTCATGTCACAATGGTGGCCTTTTCCATGCTTTTCAGTTCAACATCCATCATTTGTCCCTTCAGGAAAAAAAATCATATCACTTGTATCAGATGCATACATAACCATGAGATATTTTTACATCCATTTTCAATTCAAAATTCTTTCAAATCTGTTACTGAGAGATTTCCAATTTCACTTATTAGTTTTCAAATTTGTTCCATATAAGAACCAGATTCCATAAGTATGAGACTTACTTCTCTCAACAGTTTGGATCTTTATAGTTGTAGGCATTGGCCTTCCTTATGGAATTACATTGTTTCCATATCCAATACCATCTTTCTTATAGTTTCAATCTTCACACAGCCAAACAAAATGTTAGTTTTCTCATGCACATTACATTTTCATTGCACGTTACAGAGGCTCACAAACGATTCTTAAAATTGTGCATACTAACAATTGCATCACTTTTATTCATTAATCATATGAAACAGAAGGAATTTATTATTCCTTACATATGCATTTTCTTATCACACCAATCTTTCTATAATGCATTCAATATTCATAATAATTCAACCAATGTGCCAATGTCCATGGCCACATGTACACACAATGCACCCTTGCATTGATTTCAGATTGTCACGTTTTATGTTAGGCATTTTTCCATGGTGAGTTGAAACTCAGACAACCTCTCACCACATGGTTTCTTTATTAACATTCATTATTAAAGTATGAGTGTGTTTCCTACCTTGAGCTAAACATATCCTCAAGTCGGCATAACATAATATGAAATTATGAAAATTAAAAATTTTCACTTCAATGCATCCATGCAATCTTTCCTTGTTGGTAACCAAGGCGTGAATTATTCTTGGCCATCCAATTCCTTTCCTTACCATTTTACAACTATGTTGTGATTTTATTTTATCCTCCTTCCATAATGGGTAGTCCAATACATGTCCCCTTTCCATACAGTTTGCATCCACTCAATGCATTTTGACCATACTTGACTGTTAGAGGTTCCTCCCTCTGTCATTTAGGTTCTATTTTCCTGAATCACACCCCTCTTGGGTGTCAATGACATTCGAGCAGTCAACCATAACCATAAATTTATATCACCGAGATATAAAATAGTTAAAAGGGGATCCTTGCCCAATCCCTTCAAACCATATAATACATTGGCATAAAAAAAAATTATGCTCGTCTGACTGCCAACAGCCTTTCTAACATTACCTCATCAGTGGTGCTTCATGGGGACTCATAGGGTCCCTTCATCAATCTTTCAACAACATCCTTCTTATATTTATCCTCTGCCTAATATTTTCCACCATTGGCAGTTGTCCTTCCCAACAACTCCAATCTTTCCTACATACAACATTTATAACCACAATTATATCAATTGTCATGTTAAATCGAAATATAAGTGTCATGGTACTTTTTAAAATCAAAAACATTTTTCATATATGTCCTAGCATATCTAATTGCAGTCTACCACATTATTCTCTTATGTATCCATTAGGTGTCAATATAAACATATTTCAGTGGTTTTTCTTTTACACAACCCTCAACATTCTTATATCTGAAATATTCACACATAACAACACCTCAATTTTCTCCTCCCAGAGAAACAATATAAACAATAATAAAGGAGTCAAGGGATTCTCCCCTTTTCAGCTCCTCTTTCTCAATTCTGAAATTCTCAACATGGATGAGCTAGTTCCATGATCTATCTACCATTTTCATAGTTTGGCATTAACCAAGTTATTCATTCAAACACTTTTACTAATTCCTTTTCTTTCACAATGTCCTTTTAAGGCATACAACTCTGCTAAACAATTCAGATTTTAGAGTGAGAAAGGTCCCCCCTTCCTCCATGTTATTTCTTCATGCTTCCTTATTCATGGGCCTACCTTCTCCATTTCTTAAGCAGTCTCAGTCAAGTTTGTCTTGACTTTTCCTCTTTTAGAAAGTTCTCCTTCCCTTATGCAATATCACACTAACTCATTATGGTTAGCTAATGAATTCAATTTCAAATCGGTGTGTATGTGCACATTAACCATATATGGAATCAAAATGATTAATCATTCACTTGCATATATTTCACACATGCATTATCTCTTATTTTTTCAATGTAATCTAGGATTCTTATACAATTAGGATTTGCATCCCACTGCTCGCTGTCTAAATTTTCCAACAATTATCAATTATGTGGCTCTCTTCTCCCACGGGGGATTCACCTTATTGACCAATATCTTATCGTGTTAATTCATAAAGGGGGATTTTAAATTATGAAAATAAGATTCAAAATATTCTAGGTATTGGGGGGGGTGTAGGATATTGGAGGGGGTTATAGGTATTGGGGGGTATAGAAAGGGATATTTTGTAAAATAAGGGATATCTAGTAAAAATAGGCCTTTTTATTGGAAAAATGTATTGGGAGGGGGGTTGAAAAAAGGATTTGCAGAGGAATTTATCAATATCTAGTGAAATTATGGGTATTCTTTAATATCCCACAAATGAACTCCCTATGTCATAGGTTCATTGAGTGGATACCGTTGTGTTCTTCTGACAGAGTCTTCACACAGTTCCTCCACATGGAACTTCTTCAACATGCAACTTCCTTGTATCATATCCATCATCACCTGAAATTATCTCAACCCATGAGTTAGCATCATCTTTAACATTTTAGTTTTCTACCCAATATTACATAAAGAATATAGGCATGCATACATTCAAACCAAAAATTCAAACATGTGCATCTATTCTATCATCTTGCATTCACAATGTTCTTCCATGCACTTAACCATATGCATCAACATAATGTGTGTGTCTACCACTGACACACTTTATAATTTCACATGCACGTATTATTTGAAATCATTTAACTCATGATTGTTCTATGTTAGACACATGATTTAGATAAGCATAAATGTGCATATTATTAATCAATATGGTACATCTATAAATACAATGTCTTGACCTTTGGATTTGTATTCCAATGTCTCTTGGACTCCCTGATTACCGTTACACAAATTTTACTCTTCACATCCAGTGAAGTTCGTAACCCTAACGGATTATGTTTCCAACATCCTCCCCCCCCCCCCTTAATCTGGAGGGGTGTATGTGAGTCCAAGGTGAGAGTTGATATATGGAAGTGGGCTACTAAAATATGGAAGTGTGCAGTCGTTGATGGTTGAATGTTCTATTTGAATATGGTGGTTTTAGGATGACCACAAATCAAATGGTGGTGGTGGTGGTGGTTTAAGGAAGACCAAAAATCAATCTGGTGGTTTAAGAATGACCACAAACTCTCAAACCTTGCTCTAGGATCAATGGTTTCAGGAATATTTCCCAAGTTAGATAGAAGTTGAAGTTGATGTATTATGCTAATTGGAAGTTCTCTTGATGATGGTTTAAAGATGACCATAAAATATGATGTAGAAGAAGTTGAAAGTCTTCTACCAAGTGGAGGTTTAAAGGAAACCACAAACCGTTGTCTAACATAAGCTTAAAGTCTTCTACTAAGTGGCAGTTTAAAGAAAATCACAAACCATTCACACTCACTTGTCGCACTCATTTGTTATTGCTCAAATAATAGGAATTCAAAACTGGAAGCTTGACTGTCAATCGTTGATGTTGTTCCCCCCTATCAGGGACAAGGTGAGAAGATGCAAATCCTTTCACTACAAGCTACGTCAATACATTAGACTAAATTCATCGATATTACTAAGATATATTCTTGGCTATTGATGACCATCGCCAAGAATAAATCCACCCAGAGTGGTTCTTTATTCTTGTAGTTGTCCTGTCTTTAAAAACCCTATCTAAATGATCTGAAAATGAAAGGCTTGAGTCTCTTTAAAAATGCAAGTGAAATTTGTTTGTGCTTGGGTAATAGGATCAAGTTACAAACACATAAAAATTAGTGAGTTTTTACTTAATCATGGGCAGCATAAACAGTCATAAACATCCATCAAAATACACACATTAACACAACAAAATGATAAAGGAGTTCACCCCTCTCTTGGGATACATCTCCTGGTCCAGCTTCCAATGGATCATTTTCATTAATGCTCAAAGTGTCAAAATCAGTGATTTACAATGCTTAGAATGAGAAATGGATGGATTCAATGGCTCAAGAACGTCCAAAAAACCCCTAGTTATGCTCTTCCTGTGCCTGGTTTTGCCAAAAACTGAGTTGGAATCACTCCCTGGAAGTTTCTCCCATTTCTTTGTTGTCTTTTCTTGCCAAAACGCTCCTTTAATGACTGAACCTAGCTTCCAGGTGTTTCTCGTGCCTAAACCTAGCACACACGTGCATCCCGCAAAATTGAGCATTATGTTGCACCGTTAGACCATTAGCGCCCCCAAGGGTGGAGGTCGTGGTCACATGGCCCCCATGTGGCCAGGCGCCGACCTATATTTATGCTCCTCTGCTAGAAACCATTGAACTTTCCTGCCTTTTGTGGTCACGTGGTAATGTGGAACCAAGGGTTGGGCTAGAAACCCGGGCTAACCATTTACCCATGTGTCTTGGTTCCATGCTATGACATGTGTATGTTGGATGAAACCCTGCGCTGAGTGTTGGTTGGTGTAGTATGTGGTAAGTCATATGTAGCGGGTAAGACCAAGGGTTAGGGCTTATCCCCGGCCCCCGACCCTTTTGGCACCTGTATGAAACTTAGTTCAAACTTAAAATAATGTTTTAAACTTATGGGGTAAGAACCATATTGCGGGTGGGCTAGTAGCCCGACCCTTGTCAAGATGCCTGCCACTTGTCCCCGGAGGTTGTGGGTTCGACCTCCGCGAACAACAACCCAAATTTTATGCAATGGAGGGGGTGCCATGTGGTAGCCCATGTCTAGGCCACGTGGCACCATAACATTGATCCAAGTACTCTCCCACATCAACATCTGACAACTCAGCATTTGACATGTTAGCCTCTGCCACATGTCAGTATGGCCACCTACCACATGTCTAGTATGGGCTTGCCACATCATCAGTATGGTTGTGCGACGTCAGCAGTACAGACCTACCACATCAGGACTGTATGGACTGTACAGTCATCAAAATTTTGCATGTTTGGCAAAGCGGATAGATCATGATATCTCTCTCATACGACATTTTTTTGAACCCGTTCAAGTTGTGTTGGGATCTTGAGGACGAGGTCTACGCATGAGTCCATTTTGAAGCAATTCTGAGCACTTTGATTTTTTAGCATATTTTGATCTGATCACTCCTCCCCATTGGGAAGCTTTTGGATCTCCAAAAGACTAATTTCAATCCATCTGAAGATGAGGGTACAATTCCTTCACCTTTCCAACATCAATCCACTTGGCCTTGCTTTGATTTTTGAGTTTAATACCAACTCGAAGGTATTCCACATTTCCTCGTTTTGAAGTTTTCATCCTCCTGTCAAGGATTGTATCTTCATGCAGTTCTGAAAGATATTTTGGCCAGAAATCATCTATGGAAGGAATTTGAACATGCTCTCCTTGATCATCAATCAAAGGAGGCTCATACGATCTCAAATTCTCAACATTGACAACTGTTGATTAATTGGGTTGGTTTTCATTGATGACAACTCTTGAATAAAGTCTGGTAGTGAATTCTGGTAGCAAAAAGGTTTGGGTAATGGACCCAAGTTTGTTTGATGGATAATGGTATGATTTTTTATATATTTGTAGGTAAAACTATTCTATATGGATAGTACATGTCATGCAATTTCCGGTGGTATGTGGAACGTCACATAACTCCTCACGGTTAGAGAGTTATGGCCATGTGAAGTTGAAGAACCCTCATGAGTCATCTAGAAGCCCCAAAGGTCAAAGTAGTCAAAGTGGATACAAAAGAAATTATTTAAATAATAAA
>ML780720.1:232437-252028 GCA_009831015.1 Picea engelmannii
AACGTCACATAACTCCTCACGGTTAGAGAGTTATGGCCATGTGAAGTTGAAGAACCCTCATGAGTCATCTAGAAGCCCCAAAGGTCAAAGTAGTCAAAGTGGATACAAAAGAAATTATTTAAATAATAAATTTAATGGAAAAAATACTAAGTGGACAAGTGGTTAGAAGTGGGTTAGCCCTAAAATAAGGAAAGTGGTTTAAGATGGTTAGAAGGTAAATAATAAAGTGAAGTGATGAGTGTACTATAAGTCAAAGTGGATACAAAAAAATTTATTTAAATAATAAAGTTAATGGATAAATTACTAAGTGGACTAGTGGTTAGAAGTGGGTTAGCCCTAAAATAAGGAAAGTGGGTTAATATGGTTAGAAGGTAACCCCTTGAGGAAGCTACATGAAAGTATAAATAAGAGGCAAAGGTCTCTCATTTAATCACCTATTGAATATCATTGAATATCTATTTTGTAAAAGGTTATTTGGGCAGGTATTATTGGTAGAGAAAAGTGCGGCAGAAAAAGTGCGACAGAAAAATCGCGGCAGGAAAACTGTGGAAAAAAAAAAGTGCAGCATAAAAATCGCGGCAGGAAAACTGCGACAGAAAAAGTGCGGTAGGAAAAGTGCAGCAAGAAAATCACAGCAGGAAAAGTGCAACAGAAAAAGTGCGGCAGGAAAATCGCGGTAGAAAAAGTGCAGTAGAAAAACCACGGCAGCAAAACGCTACAAGAAGAAAAAGGTATGGTTTTCATATGTGTAGTGTTGAACTTATGAATCTAGTTGAGGGTTTTCCTTGTAAAACTGTTGGATTCCCTCTTGGAAGTTTAGGGCTTGTTGTAGAATGGTTTTGAGGCAGATCTATTGAAGTATATTGTCAGTGCACTTAGTTTGATTTATTGGCATATCTTGTGGTGCATTGTGAGAGACACTTGTTAGTGGTATTGGTATATGATTGGCTTATGAATGATACATCCCCAAGGCTACATAAAAGTGAGGTTATGGCACATGGTTTGATGTAAGGGTTTATGGTATTTGGTTATGGATAGCATGATGTATGCTAGAGAAATTTTGATGGTTATATTGGTATATTTACCTCGTATATGGTTGAGGTACATGTTGGGTACATGGTTGAGACAAGTAGTTGATGAGTTGGCACATACATGAGGTGTATAGTTGATGGTGTTGGTACATCTTGATGAGTCATAGTCTATGTGTATTTGATGCATGATTGGTACATATTTGGTGCATGGTTGATGCACTTGTTGATGGTACAGGTTGAGGTACAGGTTGGTGCATGGTTGATGCACTTGTTTATGGTACAGGTTGATTACAAGTTGTTTGGATAGGTTATTGTGATAGGTTATTTGTACAGGTTTGGTGCATGGTTGATGCATTTTTTATGGTACAGGTTTATGTATGGTACATGTTGGCATAGGTTATTGGTACAGGTTTATGTATGGTACATGTTGGCATAGGTTATTGGTACAGGTTTATGTATGGTACATGTTGGCATAGGTTATTGGTACAGGTTGTTACAGGTTGATTGGTACAGGTTTACAGCAGTATATCTCACAGTGATAGTGTGACAGTGGTTCCATCATCCTACTTCTACGTCAGGATGGTTGGACGAGGCAAGGACAGGTGGTTGTAGCCACCTTCCTGATGTAGCCGGAGAACATAGGGGGTTGTATCCTCCTTCTGGTTGTAGCCAGAGAATTGGGCAGTTGGAGATTCCCTCAGGTTGTAGCCTGAAAAACTAGGGGGTTGTAGCCTTCTTCTGGTTCTAGCCAGAGAATTGGGGAGTTGGAACTTCCTTCAGGTTGTAGCCTAAGAAACTAGGGAGTTGGAGCCTCCTTCCATTTGTAGCTGGAAAACAAAGGAATTTGGTGCTTCCAATTAATGTAATTCTTAAAGACATATAAGAAAAAGCATTATGTGGTTTTCTCCCTCTTTAGGTTTTCATGTAAAACACTGGTGTACTGTGTATGTGTGTGATTGCTCATTTGTTCATTGTTTATTTACTCTGCAACTATTGGATGATAATGCTACATTGTATAACACTTACATTTTATGGTGAAAAAAGATTAAATTGCTCTAGTACTGATTCACCCCCCCTCTCAGTAATCTAACAACAATTGCATACATTTGCATATAAGGAGGCAAATCCAAATGGAAGGCATTTTTACCAATGTTTTCAAGAATATTGAAAGGTCCATATCTTATTGGTTTCAGTTTTTTACCTTCTCCTTTAATCCTCTCTTTGCTAATGTAAATCCAAACTTCATCTCCAACTTGGAAACTGTGATCAACACGATGCTTTTCATGTCTTGTCTTGTACTTGGCTTGGCTCTTTCCCAATTGTTCTTGTACCATTTGATGCACCAACTGAATTTGTTCAATGAACTTATTTGCTCTATCAATGTCATATTGACCATCAATAGCAGTATCTTTCCCAAAGATAAAATCTAAAGGAGATTTTGGCAAATAACCAAAACATGCCTCAAATGGAGATGTTTGAGTCGAAGAGTGCTTAGCCCGGTTGTAAGCATGTTGAATTTAGTGTAAGTGCTCATCCCAAATCTTAGGATGCTTGCTGCAATAACCACGAAGAAGATGCACTACTATTCTATTCACCACTTTTGTTTGACCATCGGTTTGTGGATGAAACGTTGTGCTCTTTTTCAGCTTGGTGTCCATGAGTGCCCATAAACTTGACCAAAAGTTCCCAACAAATCGAGAATCTCGATAAAAAAATAATGGATATAGGAAATCCAAAGTGCACCCAAACATGCTGAAAGAAAATTTGTTCCATTTGCTCAATTGTAACCTATTTCTTACAAGGCATCAAAATACACATTTTGTTGAAATAGTCAACTACAAAATAAAGATAATCATGATTATTTTTAGACATAGGTAGACCTCCTACAAAGTCCATGGAAACTCTTTCCCAAGGACGAGAAGGAACCGGAAGTGGAGTATACAAACCCAACTTTATCTTGCTAGGCTTGCTTGTAGCACATAAAGAACATCATCTTACATATCTTGAAACACTTTCATTCATTTTAGGCCAATAGCAATACCTTTGCAAATTAGCCATTGTCTTGCCTACACCAAAGTGTCTAGAAATAATAGAAGAATGAGCTTCCCTTATTGTTGTTGGGAAAAATACCCTACGGACTAGCAAACTAGGGTCAGACTTGCATGCAGATTTTGACCGTAAAGAAATTACTTTTTAACCTACAACCCAAAACTTAAACCCCTCTTTCACAGTACATGCATGGAGAATGACTACTAACCTTGTTACCGGCGTTCGAGGTAGATCCTTTGTTGTGCTTTGACCACTTGCTTGAGCTACTCCTTCCACAGATAACCTGCAATCAAGACAAATAACGACTATGCATGCATGCTACTACTCTACTTAAGGGTAAGAAATTAAGCATAAATTAACCAAACCATAGATAACTCATGCATTGGGATGGGAAAAGTATTCTTTTATTACTTGAAAAATGAATCAACTTACAATCAAAGTCGAGACTGGCCACCGCTCCTTGATCCTGATCCTAGGCTCCTCTTCTTCTATCCTCCAACTGCTTTGCGATAAATCTCCTTTGGCATGAGGAAAGGCTAAAGGGTTGGGACAATGGACTACGTAAATGGGCAGAGTTTCTTTGCTATATTTTTTCCCCTTCCAAATGGTACCCCTACCCCTTCTTTTATAGGCTAGAAGGAGCTAGGGTTTTGGATGAACCCTCGGCCATGCATGGCCGAGAGTTTCAGTTAACTGACCCATAGATTTTTGTTCTGTCGGCAACTTTCCTTTTTTTGTGCTTTGTTAGGTACATGCAAGTTGTAGTGAGCCAACCAGCGTGCACACGCATGCAGTAATGGGTTAGGGTGCGTGGGCCTTGACACAAGAGGATTTTCAAAGAGTTGTTCAGCAGAGTTTTGGCAATGAAGGGATATGAGTTGGCCTAATTCCAGGTAAGCATGTGTGGTGCAATTTAGGGTTATAACAGATGCCCCCTAATGTGTGAGGTCAGAAGAGCATCTGATGGCCGAAATACATTACCAATCTTTTACCAATCTTTACCGATGTGATGAATGAGTGAGTCCAAGGATCAGGAACCAAGAGGTGCCATCTGCAAAATAACAAATGTCTCACCGAGGCGGGCATACCCATGCTCGGGAAAAAATAGAACCATGGCTACCAATCAAATACATCGTAGATCCATGTCAAATAACTATAAAGAGTAGCCGCGAATAATACACAACGGAGCTACATCTCGAAATCAGAAAGATATACATAGAGAGTACCCATCTTCCAGAAGTTGGGTCGGCCTGATGGTTGTGCTTCAGAGCTCGAGAAACAACTTCAAAATCTTCTAAAACTCGAGTAGGAGTGTAATATGAGTGTATGACTACACTACCCAGAGGTCTTCGACGGCTCGTCGGTTATGGACTTGATAATCTTTATGATCGGACTGAAGGCTTCAGTGATTTCGAACAAGGACTTGATTGGATGTTCAGGATGGTCGGGTATGCAGACAAGAGACATATTGCAGAGGGGCCGACTTAGGCTTAGTGAAAAACTTCCCTTGGACAACAGCACGACAAGTGATAAGACTCAGGCAGCATATATGTTAATCATAATTCTACGAAGCAGGAGGCAACGCAAACTCTCCATATGTTTGGAAGAGTAACCAAACGGTGGAGCACACAAATCTATATAGCGAGAAAAGCTTCCTAAGGTCGTACTACATCCCATAGTCTTATGATCAAATGGACAGATGTGCTTTATCCAAGGGCGACTCATTATGCTGCCAATAAAGAAAATACTTTTCCCATCCTCTTTTTGGGGTATATTTGATTTTTTTGTTCTTTTTGATAATTTTTGAAAAAGAATAAAGGAATATTACGTTACAATGGAGGAACGAGTACTGCAAACATACAAGCTCGAGGCACAAGGACAAGACTGATGTTCTGGTAAAATGATACTCGGGAAAAATCCTCCGACGGCCAAAGGTGTTAAGACGCAGAAGCAAACTGTCACAAGGCTGATGGATAAGGCATGCAAATGCGGTTGATAGAACACACAATGGTAACGTCATTCGATGTAAGTTTAACGAGCCCGGAGAAGGTAAGCTCGGTGGTTTTTCATATTTAGAGAGTCTGAAAAAAGCATAAAATGAGACTCCACTGGGGTACCTTTTTCGACAATAGTCTAGTCGGTTCGAAAAAGGGATAAACTAGCACCGATTAGACGTCAATTCAAAACCATTTTAACGAGTGTGACAAGGACAAGATCACTCGGCTATTTTTTCACTTTTAAGGAGTCTGGAAAAAGCTTAACTATGGACTCTGTCAGGAATATTCTTCTGGACCAATTTAACGAGTGTGAAAGAATAAGGTCACTCGGAGATCTTTTCAATTTTAGGGAGTCTGAAAAGAGCTTAACTATGGACTCCGTGGGGGTTTCTTTTTTGTAAGTTTAGTCCCTCAGGCCCGAAAAAGGAATAAAATCATACATGAGAGTACTCTTCTAAAGAACGAAAGTTCTATAGAGTATACCTTTGTTCGTATAGTTGACCGTCCGGACCGAAAAAGGGGTAAATTACCGTCGGACAGACGTGACTTCAAATTTCAATTTAACGAGCGTGAAAGGCCACAAGATCGCTCGGCAATCTTTTCATGTTTAAAGGGTCTGAAAAGGGCTTAAAAGAAGACTCGTTTAAGGAATGTTCTTCTGGACCAATTTAACGAGTGTGAAGAAACAAGGTCACTCGGCAATCTTTTCATCTTTAAGGAGTCTGAAAAGGGCTTAAAGAAGACTCCATAATGGTTACTTTTCTCAGTTAATCCGGACGAGATCGAAAATCATAAATGCAGTCTCGCCGGATGTTGCTTTCGGATCTCAAAGCGAGCTTGAAAAACAACAAAGTTAGCTCATGATAGACTCTTTGTGGGTCGATGCCTGGCATCTCCTTAGGGGAGTTGTATGTTGCGACGAAAACATTGTCTATGATGCCATGGGTTCTGGAGATATTGATAGGTATCATTTCAGCAACGGTTGACATATTACCATCAGCATAGATCTTGTGTGTAGCTAAGGGATTAGTAAGACAAGACCTATCTCCAGTCATAGTCACGGTGAATTCTCCTGCTTTGATTCGGCTTAACTTTGGGAGGAAATATGATCTGTGATGAAGATCTTCCCAAGGTTTGTCTGGACTAGTCATTGCTTCAATTACTGCTTCATCAGAAGGCAAGACTAAGTCTAACGAATCGACGTTAGCGAGAGAACCCTGAGCCCAAATAAGCTCTAGAAATGGATCTAACTCTTGTGCAGGAGTCGGATCAAGGTCAGCTGAAGCTTGTTGAACTAAAGAGTACGCTACCTCAACGGAAGACAAGGGCATGGACATGCCTGGGTGCCCTGTCTCATCCATCGTGGTTGATGGGGAAGGAAGAATCCAAGGATCCTCAAAGTAAGTCATGCGGAACGACGAAACTTGAAAAACCTCAACCTTATGGTGATTAGATATAAATTTTACATCGTCATGAGGAGGTGGGTAATCGAAGGTACCCATCAAGGATGGGCACAAACCAACTCCTACGTTAACAACACCTAGTTGAGGATTATCAATCATGGGGACCGTGGATGCCCCCAAAGCTGGGTCAGGTCTGGAGAAAGACAGTTGATCAATGGTCACTATCCGGCCCTCGTGTGGAAAAAACAAGACTCGGAAAACTATAGCAACCACAGCTTGCATAGCATAAGTCCAACTCCGTCCTAACAAGAGGTTATAGTCGAGGGGAGCATCGACTACCTCCACTTCGACACACACGGTTTTTCCTCCTAACTGCACGGGGAAAGAAGGAACGATGCCATGTGGTTGGAAAGAACGGTCGTCGAAAGCAGTGAGGAGAGTAGGTGATGGATACAAAGTGGGTTGGCAAATGGCCTTCCAACATGCTAATGACATAACGCATGTCGAGGCTCCCTCATCGACCATCGTGCGGAAGATATTCCATGTAAAAAATTTCGTGGGATGAGCCACTACTATCTGAAACGCTACATGGTAAGGCAGATGAGGTTTTAAGTCAGTTGTATCTAACATGATGGTACTCGAATTACAAGTCTCTGTAGAGCCCAAAGCGGATAACAAGGCTTTCCTCTGAGTAGGGCAGCTTTGGAGGACCTCCAAAGCAGACATCGCACAAGGGGTTTGTGATAAATATTCCATCATAGAGCAATTCTGGGTGGCCCTTGCATTTGAGTTGTGAGAAGCTTTCTTAAATACACCCTTTGGAATGTGTGTCATTGTTTCTCCCAACGTCTTCTCGATCTGTAGAGGAAGAGATGGGAGGTCAGCTTCTTGACCCTTCTCAGAAGCGCTTGGTTTACTATAGTCGTGCGCTCTAGTCGTTATGAAAGCATCACCCCTAACCATATATACGTTCGTGGATGAGGGATTGTTTGGAGGAGGGCAGGCTTCTTGGCCACCCCCTTCTGTGCTTGTAGAGGCTTGATTTAAATTTTGCCCATGTTGAAAGGGATTAGTCAACACTGCTTGTTGTTGTTGTGTGACAAACTTTTGGGCCTCTACAAGTCGAGGACAAAGATGGGTCAGGTGGTCTTCCGCACATAAGTTGCATGGATACCTCGCCTTCCATTTTTCCATGGTGTCCCCGCCAGCATTATCAGTGGGTTTTTTATCCCCCTTACCCTTCTTTCGTTGTTTTTTCTTCCCTTCAGGCTGTTGGGTGGCCTTTGGGTTAGTCGACTGCACAAAGTGTACTTCCGACGTTTGGGTAGGAGGAGAAGCCAAAGAAATAGTCTGGTTGGCTGCTGAGTGTTGTATAGATAATTGATGCAATTGTTTTGTCAATTGCTCAGCGGGCTTGGTTTGTGTTGAACCAACAATACCATCGACATGTGGTCCAGCTCTCTGTCTAGTTTTATCCAGTATCGATCTTGGTGCATCCGGGAGGATGTTGTATAATAAACCAAACTGAGAATAGATGAGCTCAAACTGTTGAGCCCTCATGATGGCATCTTCTTCGGAGAAAACTCTGGAAGTCGCGACGTCTTTGGATAATTGTGGGACCAGAGACTTAAGAAACCACTCAAGCAGTAATTCTAGTGGGACTGGTACTTTGATTAGACTCTTCTGGCGTCTCCACTCTCGGAAATGATTAGAGATATGGTCCGTTGTTGTCTGTTCGAAATTGGCGAGCAGCTCTGTGCCAACGTCGTATCTCACAGGTAACTGGAAATGGTTAAGCAAGGCCATCGCTAGTTCACCAAAAGAAGAGTATCTTGAGCGATCAAGCTCGATGTACCATTTCATGGCACTCCCGATAAGAGTGCGTTGAAACAATCGCAACTGTATGGAGTCATCTTTCAATGAGTTAGATGAACACCAAAGATGGAAGGTAGTCACATGATCACCTGGATTTTTGTTAGGCTTGGCCTCGAACTTTGGAATGTCCGAAGGCAATTTCGTTGGCATAGGAGGCCAACGTGGATCGTGACAAATAGGATCATTTAACAACCTCGTCAAATCTGGCAAGTGTAACGTCGCCAGGAATGGTAGTTTGGGTTGCTGCTGATAACCTGGGAAAAAGGGTCCTGGAGTTTGACTGGCACCAGGTTGCCAGGAAAAATTTGGCTGCTGGCCCGAATTCTGGTAGAAACCATGGCCCTGACCAGCATAAGGATTTTGCATCTGTGGAGACATCATTGGTTGATTTCCCATAAAAGACATAGGGTGTTGGGCATGCATCGTGTTCGAAGGACTTTGGGAAGGATTACCCCATGTCGGTCCTGATGGGAGAGGCATAGTAGTTTGTCCAGGGTTCCATTGACTGTGGAAAGAATTACCCCAGAACGGAATTCCAGAGGAGGGAACGGATCCTTGTCCTGAGTTCCAAGGTCCTGCTATATGTGCCCCGGCGCAGGAATAGGACCCTGCGCTGGAGTAGACTGTCCAAAAATGGGATTGCCCCCAGACGGGAAAGCGGTGGATGAGAAAGTGTTGTTACCAAACGTCCTGTTCCAAACAAACGGTGTCAAACCTACCAGCATACTATGCGCAGGTGTTCCTTGACTCCCTGCTCCAAATAAACTAGTGTGTGCAGGCTGCCCGGCAGACTGTTGATGCGGACCACCAAGCGAAGGGGACGAAGGAGGGATATGACCTCCTGTGTAATGAAAAGCATTAAAAGGGACAGGAGTGCCCCCAAGTTGACCTTGCAGGGGAGCGTTAGAGCTCCCTGCCCCCAGACCCAAAGTTTGTAAAGTGGAGTAAGTGAATGCAGGACTTGTACCCGAACTAAGCATACCGTATGAGAACGGAGGGCCTGTCGCACTAGGTGTGAAGGGGGTTGTGGTCGCCACCATAGACGGGTTCAGTCCACTATGCAACGTAGTTGCAGCCGAGACCATGGTAGCTCAGACCGACGACAGTAAGTTAGGAGATGATTCTCCTGTGGTAGCAACTGTGGTGGGAATGGAAGAATTCCCAGAAGAAGTAACAGCGTTTGTGTCCATAGCTGTGTGAGGCACTGACAGGCGTTCGTAAAATTGTATTGGTACAATAACATGTGGCCAGGTATCAGTGGTGGGGGTTTCAACTGAGCCAAGATTGGTGGTTGATTCCTCCTGGAGTTGTTCAAACACAAAGGTTTGTAACCCGGTCGCTTCGAAAGACCCTTGTTGGTCTAGCTTCTGCCTTAAAGGTGGCGGGGGTGGCTCTAGTGTAACCGACGGCAGGCCCAGAAGCCTTCATGACTGGCGGAGCTCAGGAGACTCCACTGCGTGAGAAGATCCAAGACACGCTAAGGTATTCTACATGTTCAAAAGTAACACACACTAAAAAGAATCCCCTAAGAGATAAGACAAGCAATCACTAAACTATTTGGAAGAACAATTACAACAACCAACACTAGAGCAACTTACTAGTGCAAGTGCAACTCGAACACGGAAGCACCCTCAGGGTATACTATGCAAAGCATGGCCGGATGTCTGTCCTAGGTACCGTGGTATACCCCCGTAGTCACCTGTGTATGTCCCTAAAAAGATTGGCAACTAGGTTTCCAGCACGCGAACAGTCACCAGGCGGGTACAGTCGAAAGTCGGGTAGACCACAATGAGCAGGGTATCAAGCCTGAAACCTGTCAAGGGTATCGAGAGAAAATGGTCTGGAAGACAACTGAGGACCTCGAACGGATTCGAGGCCCACGAAGCCCCGTGGCAAATGCAAACGACGGAATCCCAAAACAAGCCCTCGATATGTGTTCTCCACTACGATTGGTCCGGCTTTAGAGGGGTTGTCTCCGCTACCTTTCTGCACACCACCTCATGTTTATCCCCTGTGTTAGAGGGGGGTCCCGGATAACTTCCACGAAACTAGACTTAGACACTCCCTATCGCAGACTCCAATGTTTGGTTTTGAATGGCCTTGGAGAGTTTCCTCTCCAACCTAATCCAAGGCCCTAGTCCTGAACTAGTTTGTGAACCCTACAAACAAAAGGTCTAATAAATTTTAAGATTAGCGTTGATTTTAAGGTTTTTTCTTACGTCACGGGGTATGAAGGTGAAATTGATGATGTGTAAAGACAAAATCAAAAACGAATGAAAAAAACTGGAAACAAAAGACTTTTACTAAATGCAAAATTTCAGCAACTTTTCACAAAGAAAAATTTCTTTTTCTTTTCAATTTTTCTAAGATTTTATGCAACAAACATAAAGGAATTTCGCTCGACTACGAGCTACTTATGCTCTAAATGCACTACAAAAACTTACGAAATAAAAGACTTCTCCCTAGCTGATGATGCAAAAACACACTCTTCAAACAAAGAAGAAAATGAAAAGAGATATTTTTTTATTTAAGTGCTAGTAAGGCAACAAAGGGAAAATACCAACAAGCATAAAACCAAGAAAAACAAATTCTGGCTTAAAGCATAGATCGCAAAGAATCAGAGCAAAGACACACAATGGAAATAAAGAAACAAAGACTCTTACGCTTGTCTAAAAACCATAAAAAAAAAAATAATAATAATAATAATTATATTTTTTGTCAACTATCAACTGAGAAAAAGTAGGCTAAGGGTAAGATGACCTAACCTACTGATTGTTCAACCCTAGACTCAACCACCTGAGAGGAATACTTCTCATCAAAGGAGGGGATGACTGCCCCACCCTGAACAAAAAGCAGCTTGTCAAGCACGTTGTTGTCACTAAAACAGCACACGTGCAAACGCGTGCTGAGCTGAAACAGGAAGCTTGTACACGCAGGCTGACCTTGTACAGGCCGCGTGTATGTCTAAATTCTAAGACAAAAATGAAAACAGGCAGTCCAAACCAGGAAGAGGCCTTTGGTATTGATAACCAGGGTCCCTTGAAGGCTTGGATTTTTTTTCTAACAGAAAAGAAAAAAATAATAATGAAAGAAATAGCAAAGCGAAAAAAGCAATCTAAGATAGGACTGTGAACCAGCAAGACTCAGACAGGATTCCAGAAAACCCCCTGAGAATGTATAATTCTGACAGGGAAGAGGTGGACTGCCTCTAAATTTCTCTGAACTCCTACACGCTATTGTTATCCCTACAGCTAGCGTTCACACGCGGGTTGTAAGAGGATAGGGCGCGGGTACACGCATGCAGGCCGCGTGTACCTCTGTGTGTCCCGACAACTACCGTCAAGCAAAAGTCAGGGAAAACTGGTATGAAGAACCAGGCTCCTTACTAGCTCATGCCTAACAGAAAAAGATAGGCAAAGAAAAACAGAACACCTATTCTTTAAACTACCCAAAAACTTTAAATAAATCCGAAAACCCTAAAGAGTATTCTCCCCAGTACGGTCGCCAATTCTGTTGTTGGGAAAAAAACCCTACGGACTAGAAAACTAGGGTCAGACTTGCATGCAGATTTTGACCGTAAAGAAATTACTTTTTAACCTACAACCCAAAACTTAAACCCCTCTTTCACAGTACATGCATGGAGAATGACTACTAACCTTGTTACCGGCGTTCAAGGTAGATCCTCTGTTGTGCTTTGACCACTTGCTTGAGTTGCTCCTTCCACAGATAACCTACAATCAAGACAAATAACGACTATGCATGCATGCTACTTCTCTACTTAAGGGTTATAAATTAAGCATAAATTAACCAAACCATAGATAACTCATGCATTGGGACGGGAAAAGTATTCTTTTATTACTTGAAAAATGAATCAACTTACAATCAAAGTCGAGATCGGCCACCGCTCCTTGATCCTGATCCTAGGCTCCTCTTCTTCTGTCCTCCAACTGCTTTGTGTTAAATCTCCTTTGGCATGAGGAAAGGCTAAAGGGTTGGGACAATGGATTACGTAAATGGGCAGAGTTTCTTCACTATATTTTTTCCCCTTCCAAATGGTACCCCTACCCCTTATTTTATAGGCTAGAAGGAGCTAGGGTTTTGGACGAACCCTCGGCCATGCATGGCCGGGAGTTTCAGTTAACTGACCCATATATTTTTGTTCCGTCGGCAAATTTCCTTTTCTTGTGCTTTGTTAGGTACACGCGGGCTGTAGTGAGCCAGCCAGCGTGCACACGCGTGCAGTAATGGGTTAGGGCGCGTGGGCCTTGACACAAGAGGATTTTCAAAGAGTTGTTCAGCAGATTTTTGGCAATGAAGGGATATGAGTTGGCCTGATGCCAGGTAAGCATGTGTGGTGCAATTTAGGGTTATAACACTTATGATGTTGCTCTTTCACCCTGTGGAATACATAGCTTGCCAAGATGATACAAAAGCTTATCATGCACATGGTAATCCAATTCCTCAACTTGTTTAGAATGACACAAAGTTGCATAATTAAAATCATCATCTAAAGCATAATGTTCAACATAACTCTCATACATGGTAGAATTATGCTTAAGAATAACTGAAGCACTAACAATAGGCCTAGAAAGAATATCAACAACTTTGTTATAAATGTCTTTCTTATAACTTATAACCAAGTGGAATTGTTGTAGAAAACCCATCCATCTGAAGTGCCTTTCTTGTTGTAGCTTTGTTTGCGATTGTAAGTATTGCAATGGTTGATGATCTGTGTGAATGATAGTTTCTTTTCCCAACAAATAATGTTTCCATTTTTTTACACTTTGCACCAATGCATACAACTCCTTATCATAAGTAGGATAGTTAATCACAACACCATTAAAAGTTTTAGAATGAAAACAAATGGGCTTACCATGTTGTAACAAGACTACTCCCATTGCATAATTGCTTTCATTTGTTTGGATCTCAATTGGTTATCTCAAGTTAGGAAGTTGACGCAGACCCCCCCCCCCTACCCCAAGGGGTCCGGCTGACCTCCTGGTCATGGATCTCCTGTTCTCCTTGAGTTGAACTGGCCCTCAGGACCCTGTTGGAACCCTTGTGACAAATAACCCATGGGCCTTCAATAGAACCCCACCTACACGAAGAGGTGTTAGGCACAGGTCCCCTCCCAATACAACCGCGTGATATGACCGCGAGCCCAATTCTATCGGCACTTTGCACCTCACAGTTTCGTGGATGTTGAGGTGAAGCAACTCAAAACCTCCACCTTTGAAACCCCAAAACCCGATTAGGGCCTAGNCCCCCCACAATGCAGTTGACGTGAGCCTCCGCTGAGGACTGGGTCCCAACCTTTAAATTTCTCCCAAGATTTTGCAATTTGGGAAATCTGCGGGTAGTGCTTCCCCTTTCCTTTCAAAACCCTGACTTCTGAAAGTCGGTGACCCAGATCCAATGATCTAGATCTGTCACAAAACGACGGCCATGGCTGCTTGTCAACGTTCTCCTTTTCGGGGATTCGAAAACGTTGTGTGCGCCTTTCCTCTGGTGCCAAGTTTCTCGAGCCGTATGCACCCCGATCGATGATTCACAGAGCACATTAATCAATGGCTCATATATAATCCGGATTTCATGTATCGGGGTTTTGAAAGACAAGGCTCAACCTTTCTCCCCAATACAACGAGTCCCGAACTCCCGAAACTCCATGGGCGGCCCTAATCCCACTGGATCAACGGCTCATATCTCCTGTGAGTATTACACACCGGATGAATCTTCATTGAACCTCCTCACAGCTTATCATGATCAGACAACTCTCATGTTTTCGGCACTCTCCCTTGGAAGTTCTCCACCGTTCACTCGAGCTTCAATGAACTTTTGGTAATTCTTCCAGACGTCAACCCGTCCGAACTTAGAGTTTCACACGACTCTAATCTCTGCCTCCCTTCGAACTATTCAAAGGTTCTAACCCTCTTGAGCTTAGGTTTCTTTGTTGGTTCCTGGATTCAAAGAATCCCTACGCACACACTTAGCATGGCTCTACGATAACCTCCAGTTATCCACTATGTTAACTCTGTGTGCTCCTCGCAATAGAGATTCTCCAACCACTCTATGGGATTGAAGAATTTCACTTCCTCCCTCAGCCTGTGCACTCCTTGCACGGCTCTGTGCCTCAACCACACCTCTGCTGATATAAGCCAACGTTACCCCTCCTGAGCTTTCTGAGATAAAACCCAGAACTTTGTCACACACTCTATGCAAACCTTTCACTGCACTCCTTGCAGGAATTCTCAGGGAGAGAAACAATTGAAACTTATACTTCTACTCTCACAGACTTCATATAGTCACTATGAAATCACAAACATACACACATAGCATTGAAACAAATGCATAATAGAGAAATGTAAGAAAACTATAACATACCATTCGAATGATACAAACAGTATTCATCACACGCCATGAAAATTGGATCAAATCATTCTTATATTAATCCAGTTCTTATGTACATGGTTCAATAGCAACAGTTATTCTTCATACAATCTCTAATTTTCTATTCTTCTCTACTCTCCTAATATTCTACATCAAATTACAATACTATTATCTAAGAAAATTACAAACGAGAGAGTCTTCTTGAGTTTTTCCCTCTCTCTTCTCTAAGCTATCTTATCAGAATTAAAAGCTACCTACTAAACATAAATTACAATAAATGCCTCCTTATCTGACAGATGAGAGCAATGCTCATAATCTATATTACAATCCCCCAAAACATAAATGCATAAGTATGTTTTTAGATATGGCATAAATGTATCTCGATTTTAAATTCAAACATTCTCAAAATGTGTGTTGGCCTATATGGTTGTCCTCCACTCGCGTGTGCATACGATGCTCCTACATCATACCCCCCTGCTGGAAAAAAAAAATCATGGACTCCTGTCCATGAGCTCCTACACTGTCCATCCATGTTTCTGGATGTCTACTTCACTTTCCCAATTGGGTGCCCCTTCCATTTCACCAAGTATTCAAAATATGTTTTTCTCCGGATCTTTTTACCAATTCTCCGATCAATAATCCTTTCCATCTGTGGCTTTTCAACTACAAGCATCTATTTAACCCATTGGACTTCCTTCTGATCCTCTGTTCTCTTTGTTCCATCTTCTCTGTAAGGATATAGATCTACTATATTGAATATGGGTGATATTCCTACCCCATCTGGTAATTCAATTTCGTAAGCATTTGCCTCAAACTTTCACAAAATCTTACATGGTCCAATTTTCTTCATTTTCAGCTTATTATAGGTTCCCCTTGGGAATCTTTCGTTTCTGAGATGCACCAAGACCAAATCACCTACTTCGAATTGAAGCTCTCTTCTATGTTGATCTATTTTGCGCTTATATTCCTGGTTAGAATTCTGCAACCGCTCTTTGATTTTACTGTGGAGCTCCTGCATTCCTGCTGCAAAATATTCAGCGCTAGCACTCCAGAATTCATTCTTCTCTAAGTATTTCAACTCAGAGACTCCTCTTAGTTGCATTCCATATACTATCTGAAATGGGCTTTGTCATGTGCTCTTATTGGGTGTCTATTATGTCTATGGCAGAACCTGATCCAACTGGTTGTGGTGTTCAGCTACCAAACTCCTCAATAAGTCCCCCAAACTCTTATTCACTACCTCAACCTGTCCATCAGTCTGAGGATGATATGTTGAGCTAAAAGATAAATTTGTCCCCAATTTATTCAATAGGGTCCTCCAGAAATGACCAACAAATTTGGTATCTCGATCTGAAACAATACTCTTGGGTAAGTCGTGAAGTCTAACAACTTCTTTGAAAAATAGATTTGCAATGTGAGTTGCATCACTGGTTTTCTAAGATGGTATGAAATGTGCCATTTTTGAAAATCTATCGACTACCACAAATATGGAGTCACAACCCCTCTGTGTTCTCGACAATCCCAACACTAAATCCATGATTACCGCATCCCATGGCCTCTCCGGTACTGGAAACGGTTGATACAACCCTATATTTTGTCTTTTCTCCTTTGCATGCTGACAAATTCTGCATCTGTTCATGAATTTCTTGACATCCGTCCTCATCCCTGGCCAATACTATGAGACATTCAATTGTGCAAAAGTATTATCATGGCCGAAATGTCCAGCCAATCTCCCACTATGTTTTTCCTTCAAGAGGTTCTCTCTCATAGAGCATTTTGGTATACACAACTGGTTTCCCCTGAACAACAGTCCATCCTGAATCAAGTATTCAGTCCATTGGCTTTTGTCTCTGAGAACTGGATTCTCACATGCTTCATAGGCTTCTTTAAAATATGCATCATCTCTGTACATCTCCTTGAGATTGTCAAAACCTAAATTTTTCACTCTAAACTCCTGCAGAATCAAACATTTCCTACTCAATGCATCAGCAACCTTGTTAACAGTTCCAGAAATATGCTTTATAACAAAAGTAAAATTCTGCATATATTCAACCCATTTTGCATGCTTTTGGTTCAATTTCTCCTGTCGAGTTACGAATTGTAAAGCATGGTTATCGCTATACCAGACAAACTCCTTTGGAACCAAGTAATGCCTCCACTTCTTCAGTGCATGTATGACTGCATAGAACTCTTTATCATATGTGGAATATTTCACCTTGGTCTCGTTCAGCTTCTCACTGAAGTATGCAATCGTCTTGTTGTCTTGACTTAAGACTTCTCCAATCAAAAATCCACTTGTGTCGCATCTTACCTGAAATGTTTTGCTGAATTCTGGCAAAACCAGAACTGGTTGTTCAGTTATCTTACCCGTCAACAACTTAAAACTTTTCTTCGCTTCTTCTGTCCAATGAAAAGATTTGTGTCTTTTCTTGACTGTGTCCATCATTGGTGCACATATCCCACTGAAATTCTTGATGAACTTCTGTAAAAACTAGCCAATCCATGGAAGCTTCTGACTTCAAAGATATTCCTCAGAAATGGCCAATCTTTGATTGCTTTTACCTTTTCCGGATCCATCTTTAACTCATTCGTAGAGATCATGAAACCTAAGTAAATGAGTTTCGTCTTCATGAAAGACGACTTTTTCATATTTATCAACAATTTCTCTTGTTGTAACCTCCTCATTACTGCAGCTAAATGCTTCAAATGTTCTCCTTCATTCCTATTGAAGATCAATATACATCAAGATACACGATTACAAATTTTCCAATGAAATCTTTCAAGACTTCATTCATCAATCTCATAAAAGTACTAGGTGCATTCGTCAAACCAAACAGCATGCCATTCATACAATCCTTCATTTGTTTTGAATGTTTTCTTCCATTCATCACCTTCCCTCATTCTAATCTGGTGATATCCACTTTTCAAGTCAATTTTTGAAAAAAACTGTGCTCCACTCAAGCAGTCCAGCAAGTCATCCATCATGGGTAAAGGAAATATATACCTAATGGGAATCGTGTTTATAGCTCTTGAGTCTATACACATTCTCCAGCCACCATCTTTCTTCGGACTTAACACTGTAGGTACAGCGCATGGACTCAAGCTTTCTCTAATCAACAATTTATTCATCAAATCTTGAACTTGCTTCTTAACCTCTTCATTCTCCTGCGACGTCAATCTGTACGCTGCTTTGTTTAGTAAATGCACTCCAGGTATAAGGTCAATGTGATAATTTATACTCCTGATGGGTGGCAATGAACAAGGTAATTCGTCCACCACTATATCATCGAAATTATCTAGCAGTTCCCTAATTTCCTCAGGTAGGTCATCCATCGAAGTACTGGTCAGGATGACTCTAGGTTTTCTAACCACAACAAACTGCATTTCTTCATCTTTCTTGACTTCATCAAGAAGTTCCTTCCCACTCATGAGAAGTATAGTATTGCTCGTCTATGTTTTTACCTCCTTCTCTTTAATTGGAAACAACATATGCGTCCTACCATTCTTCTCCAAGGTGTAAGTGTTCTTCCTCCCATCATGAATAACATTCCTATCATATTGCCACGATCTCCCCAACAAAAGATGACAGACATCCATGGGAACAACATCACATAAAATTTCATCCTTATATCCCCCTATCTTAATTTCAACTAAACATTGTTTAGTGACAGTTACCTGATGTCCCTTTTGTAACCACGAGACTTTGTATGGGCTCAGATGTGCAATAGTCTCCAATTCCATATTCTCCACCATCTATGTGGATACTAAATTATCTGTACTTCCAATGTCCACTATTACCTTGCATACCCTGTCCTTGGTCTTGCAAACAGTCCTAAATAAATTGTTCCTCTGGACTAGATTTTCTATCTCCTTCTCTGGCTTTAAGAGAATTTTCCCCATCATTAGTGACCTTCCACCTTCTGCATCTTCTGCCTCAATATTTCTCCCTTGTACTTCTGAAATGTGAGCTTCGCCTCCGTCTCTTTTTCTATCTGGGCATTCATAAGACTTGTGTTCGATTTTTCCACAGACAAAACACTTTACCTAACCTCCTATGCCTCTTCCTCTTTCTCTTGCTCGCAGAAAATTATTCCTATCGGCATATTGCCTTCCTTGTGAACTTCCTCCTCTTTCAGGGTGAGTATGAGGTTTCTTTTCTTCTTCCTTCAGCTTTTGTACTCTGTCCTGGGAAATTTCTTTGCCTCTATTATGGATT
Source organism: Picea engelmannii (assembly GCA_009831015.1). Taxonomy (NCBI): domain Eukaryota; kingdom Viridiplantae; phylum Streptophyta; class Pinopsida; order Pinales; family Pinaceae; genus Picea; species Picea engelmannii. Next base: position 251,396 of record ML780720.1, read on the forward strand.
CTACGTCTACCTCTTTGTCCTTTCTTTTGTGTCAACTTTTCTTCAGCCTTTAGAGCAATCTGATAAGCATCTTCCACATTTCTAATCGTCACCATACTCATCTCATCATGAATGTCATATCTCAGACCATTCATGTATCTGGCGACCTTCTCATCATCACTTTCTCGATGACCCACTCTAATTTTTATCCTGTAGAACTCCTTAGTGTATTCCTTCACTGTCATCCCCTTCTGTCTCAAATTTTGCATTCTTTGAAACAAATTGATTTGGTAATATCTGGGCATAAATTTGGCTTTCATCTTTGCAACCATTCTATCCCAGCTTTTGATTTTTTTCTTTCCTTTGCAACGCCTATCAGCCTGCAGTTCATCCCACCATAGTGCTACATGCCCTTTAAGTCTAGTGACAGCATGTTTCACTTTCTTATCTTCCTCGACATCCTCATTGTAATACCCTGTTTCCCCCAGATTGTAAATATAACTGAACTGGCCAAGGACTATGGAAAAAACTCATAAGTATGAATATGTGCTGTAAATGGACCTGCAGGAAGAGGTCAATGAATGTAAATGATAGTTTGAATTTATGGCAGAACTGCTGAGAGGGGATGTGCGGAAAAGAGACCACGATGGTGGT
>ML780720.1:270460-290454 GCA_009831015.1 Picea engelmannii
AATTATATAAACATAATTAACAAGAATTACAAATTTTATAAAGAATGATATGTTATTGTGAAGGACACCAATCCTCTTTAGAGAACCAACTATTGGAGACACAAATCCTCCCCCCCCCCACCTTTCTTTGAGCATCTACTCAAGGAATCTACAATTCCATGCTTCTCCAAGCACCAACTTGAAAGGAGGCTCCAACCCCCTGTATTCTTCAAGCATAAACTTGAAAGGAGGATCCAACCCCCTGTATTATTCGAGCACCAACTTGAAAGGAAGTTGCAACTCTCAATTGTTCAAGCTTCCACCTGTAGAGGACTACAATCCTCCTGATATCCTCCCTTCCACCCTCACTACACAGTTATTATTCTTACTCTCATATACTTTGGTGAATCTGCTTCAGGTATACTCAGTTATCTTCTGAGTCACACCTTCATTCTTCATTTTTATGAGTTTATATATCCGTTCAAATGGTTTTCATCACAGAACCATTGTGTTTCTTCAATGAATCAATGTGCCTTTTAATTAACACTAGTTATTGAAATTAACCTGAATTGACTTCAAATCCCTTTTAAATTAATTATGTTTTGATATTTCTCATTTCAATCTTCCTTATGGAATGATCGATCCAAGAACCCTTCATGAATTTGACTAAAACTGTTAATTTCTTCGTTGCACTGAGCTCTAGTTTCGTAGAGACTCAGCTATCGTCGGATCAGGATCAATATTAAATATTGACCATTGATTTCGATGTGCATATATATGTTATTCATGTTTAATTTTTTTAGGTACCTATGCACTTCCTTCAACCCACTTTACCTTTTACTGACGAACGATTGAAATTTCACCCATGAGTTGATCCAATGGCCTACCTTACTCCTGAGAAGATCTTGATTCAATGGCTCTGACTTAATCACCCAGTGATATGGAAGGTCCATTTTTACTTCAATTTTGGCAAGGACCAAATATCATGACTTAATCATCCGAATAAATCAATGGTGTGTACTTAATCAAGTGTTGATATGGATGGTCCTTATTTTATCTAAGTGCATTAGACAAATCAATGGTTCGGATATAGTCAAGTGTTGAGTGGATGTCCCTAGTTTATCTAGGTGCTTTAGATAGATCGATGGTTTGGATATAATCAAGTGTTGAGTGGATGGCCCTGGTTTATCTAGGTGCTTTAGACAGATCGACAGTTTGGATTTAATAAATTGTTGAGTGGATGGTTCTCATTCACTTCAAACATGAACTTTAATTAGAATTATTTTGTGTGATGGTTTTGTGGACTCTTGAACTTGCGAACTCTCGGACTTGTGGACTCACATGTCTTCTATGGTGTCATCAAAATGCACCCCCAACTTTCGCAGCCTCCAAAATGAACCTATACTTAGAAAAAAATTCAAGTGAGTTTTCTCGAGCTCGCGGACTTATGGACTTGCGGACTCACATGTCTTCTCAGGTGTCATCAAAATGCACGCCCAACTTCCATAGCCTCTAATATGCACCTATACTTAAAATTATTTTATGTGACAGGTTCGTGGACTTTCGAACTTGCAGACTCACATGTATTCTATTGTGTCATCAAAATGCACCCCCAACTTTTGTTACCTACATAATGAACCATACTTAGAAATTTTAAGTAATGTAAATAGAATATGATACTTAGCCCTTTTTTTAGGTTTCTTAGCAGACTCATGGAAAGATATTTGAGCCGTCTGATTCATTTTGAGCTAAGGGTCAACAACATTTATTCATTCTTTACCATCCGATCATGCTCTTATTTTGATCCAACGATCAACATTACTCTTCATTCGTTTCCATCTGATCGTGCTCTTATTTTGATCCAACGATCATCGAAGTGGTGAAGTTATGAAGTCTAATTGGATTTGATCTATGGTAGAGGATTATCACTCCATATCTGACAGTTGGGACTTAATTTCTCCCAGCCTCTAGTTCCACCTCAATCTGACGGTCATGGATTGTCCCAAAAACTACATCAACGGTTAGGATTCCTCCTCGACCCATTTGGCTTCTATGAAATATTTGTAATGTTGTTTCTCTTGAGATTTTCATTCCTCCTACATTTTAATATGCATACATTTTTCCATGGTTGACATCAATGACAACTATTCTTCCAACATTTCCATCGTTCTGGATCTAGATACAAGACCCCCACCCTGAGTTTCATCATGTCATCAATAATGCACTAGAGGGAGAAGTAATGTTCCATATATGTGACCCATCCTAATGGGTCAGAACCATCAAACATGTTTAGGTCCACCTTAGTATAATTGTTCCATATGTTATTATCCATTGGTTTATTGATTTGGAGACATAAAGAGGGTTGTGGGTGGTCGAATAGCTCCAAGTTGGAAGTTTCTTCCTGGTGTGACTTAGTGTGTTGTGTAGTCCAATGGTGTTCTTCTAGTATGCCTCAATCTAGCATACCTGAAAACTTCTCAATCAACATATTTTCGAAGTTAGCTAGGTTCTCCTAATTTTGTTGCTCCAACTTCTCATCCAACTTCTTATCCAACTTATCATCCAAACCATTTATGTTCTCATGAATTTTCTTAAGCTGACCTTCCATGTAGTTGAATCTCTTTGTAGTAGAGTGAGTGGTCATGTTGTCCAAATAAGTATGAGGTTGTTTATAGAGATACTTCATGGGTGCATTCACTGAAAAAGGTTATCGGATCTTGAGGATAAGGGAGTGTCAACTGTTATAGCTCTCTAATATGCATGTAGGGTCCAACAATATTACTTGACCCAATATCTTAGGGAACTAACTAAGGAGGCTCAATCATGCCCTTAGTTGTACTACTTGACTACCTGGTTACTAGAGACTGATCTCCCTGAGTGTTATTCTTGATGTACTATAGCAACAAGATGGTCGATTAGCTTATCCAGTGTTGGTTTCTGTAATGATCCAAATGATTAAAATATCATAATAGAACTGAAGTACACACCATGTACAGAATGTGAGCGTGGAGCATAACTCCAAGATAGATAAGTTACACAATAACTCCTTAAACAGTAAGATAACCTCCTCCACATAACCAAATATAGTCATACCTCACATTTCACCTCTCTCCAACAATGAATACATGATATTTATATATACATATTCACACACCACACATGAGGCCCATTTAATATTAGGTCGGCCCTATTACATATATATTTACACATTACATGTACATTTATCCCCATGTATGCCCCCCTTGGGGTCATATCATACACATTTAACCCCATATATGCCCCCATTGGGTCATAACATAGTACCCTCTTTCAAAAAGCTTTGTCCTCAAAGATTTTTTATTAAAGGATTTACATGTGATGAAACCAAGTGATATGGTTTTGTTATGTTCATTATTTCTTCATTACATTGATGATGATCTATCCATCCAAAATCAATTATTTTTGGTCTTAATCCTCGATGTCTAGTTGTTGCATAATTTTCTTTCCTTTGATTCCATGTATTTTTGTTGTAGCTTCTCCAATTTGTAGTGATTGTTGGTCTCTGATAATAGCTTGTTGAAGACTGGTTTTGTGATTCCTTGTTCCATGAATATTGACAAGTGTTCCATCTTCTTCCTTCATAAAGCTGATATCAACCTTCTTGTCTTCCTTGAAGTGTTTCCTGGTAATGAGGGTGTCGATATGGTTCCACTTTTGATGGTTTTTCTTCACTTTGCATGTGCACTTCATCTATATATTTTTCAAAGAAAATGGAATAATATATATTCCTTGATTTCTCTTTGATTGTTCTAGCCTTGGAGATAATACCATCATATTTAGCATGTACATCCTCTAGATGGAGTTCAACTTATTCATGTATCTTTTGTTGACCTTCTTGAATATTATCTTCTTTCTCTTTTTGGAGATACAATATCGTCCCATTTATCAAATTATGATGTCCTTCTTCAATTTTGGACTGCATTTTTTTATTTTGCTTCATCGGTATTTAGGGATTCCTCAACCTTCTTGCAAATTTCATCTTCAAGTATTTTGGTAGTTTCTTCATCTAATATCCCTTCATTTTCTTGACTTTGACAATGCTTCTTTTATGCTTTCAATCTCTTAACCTCATCCAGTAGTTTTTTATTATGATTTTTTATTCTACATATCTCTTCATATTTCTTTTTCAAATCTTCCCTTGAATCATCCCTTTCCAACTTTTCTTTGCTAGTCTTTTCTTTCTTTAAGTTCTTAACCTCCTTAATGAGTGATTCATTAAGGGATTGTATCTTAGATAGCTCCTCACCCTTATTCTTAATATCTTTCTTTGCTTCTTTTAATTCATCTTGAATTTTATACAATTCCTCCATTTTTGTATCCCTAATCCATTTATCTAAGAAGAGTTTTTCAAATACTTCCCATGTGGAGTAGAGTCTAGTATCTTCATCAAGGCTTCTCCATCACTTATACCATCAAACTTAAGGCTTGCCTAGAAAGGATCCTTACAATGTTCTTTTACCATCCTTATCCATTCCATGGGATCGATTTCATATCTATCTTCATCTCCTATAAATTTAGGTATTGTCATTGATTCTTAAGGGAGGTCTAACCCCAACCCTCAACTCACAACCTTAGTATTATATGGATAATGATATAAAATGGTTATAATCATTTCTCCAATATAATATTCTATGTTGATTCTTTCCACACAAAAAATTAATCAGCTCAATCGGATATCCCAATCAAAAGTTATGATTGTTTTAAGTAAACATACCTTCGAAACCCTAATTTGGAGTCTCTCCTTTTGGCAAACCTTCCTTCTGATGTATTTCTGAAATGGTGGCCCCGATGAGTCTAAAATTTCTACCTATATTACTCTGAATTTTCTTCTATGTAATAACATAGGTCTGACCTAAATTGGGTATGCCAAATGAAAGTTATGGTAACTTCCTCAAACCTTATTGAATTGTTTCCTATTATGGAGATCTAACTTGTACAGAATGTCCCTCATCCAATATTGGATAAATTATTCTGAAATTCACACCCAACATACTATGGACTATACTATTTCCAATTCAATTGGTCTCGCATAATTTTTATCTTTTATAAAGAAGTTATGATTGTTTTTCCCGGAACATTTGTTTGAGACTAGTTACAGGACTATCCAGAAACCCTATCTTACACAGGGTGTATATTTGAAATTAGAATGACCCAGAAGCTGAAATTTGTACCACAAGTACCTTGATATGTCTTATAAACATCTTCTAGGTTTCACTTTCTGAAGTGGCCCTGCAAAAAAACGTTATAGTGAAAATTCCAAGATGACTTGTTTGAGGAAGCAAAATCCTAGGATCAATGCTCTAATACCAAATGTAATGATCCAGATGCTTAAAATATCATAATAGAATAGAAATACACACCATGTATAGAATGTGAGTGTGGAGCACAAGTCCAAGATAGATAAGTTACACAATAATTCCATAAACAATAGGAGAACCTCCTCCACATAACCAAATACATTCATACCTCACATTTCACCTCTCTCCACTAATGAATACATGATATCTATATATACCTATTCACACATTACACATGAGACCCCTTTCTTATTAAGATGAGCCTATTACCTATATATTTACACATTACATGGACATTTATCCCCATATATTCCCCCCCTTGGGGTCATATCATACACATTTAACCCATTATCTGCCCCCATTGGGTCATAACAATTTCAGGTATACCTAGGGACTTCATATATACCCTAGGGTATGTGGAAGTGAGATTTTGTATACAGGTACTATATAATGAAATACCATTCAAAGGGGTACCAATAGGGGTTACAAGGGTTTCCAACAATGTGATTCCACTTGCACTCCATTCATACATTCTTTCCCCACTGCAATTTTACCCATTGAATGATAGATCACTATGTTATTTAAAGACATCGAAACACATCTCTAAAAGAAAATTCAAAAATTTAGGAGTTTTTTTACCCAAGAAAAATCTCTTTAAATCACCATAAAATAACTTACTTGTTGAGGGTAGGGTTTGAGGTCGAAAATGTAAAATGATTACAACTTTTGTTAGAATTCTTTGATTGGTTGTTATGACCCCAATTATGAAATTTTGTAGCTTCTCTAAATATACTACCACTAGTTTGACTAAAATTTTTGCACTCTATCAAAAGATATACAATCTAGGAAATTCACAGTTGTCACCGGAAAAAATCCTAAAAAAAGATTATTTAAATCAACGATGTCTCCATTTCTCAGACTCTATTTTATAAGATGTTTTTTTAGCTTGCATATTTTTAGAGAGGAATTTAGATGCATGAATGGTTTCTTTAATTTATGCATATAAAGTTTCATAATTTGACTTGAATTCTATCATCTTCTTTTCTCCATCCAAAATATGCAAAAGGAAGAAAAAAATCCCACTTTGTGCTCCAAAAATTCTCCCACTTCATGCCCAAGAAACATATTTGATACCACTTATAACATAATTAACCCCAAAACTTCAGATAAATTCATAAAAGGTATTGCAAAACCAAATAACACATGAGAAAATCTATAAACCCTTAGAAATATCTCTTGATAATCAAAAATAGAAAGTTATGTTCACTTGCCTCTTCAATGAGGCAACCTTCTAGAGAAAAGCTCCAATTATAATAACAATCATTAACAAAACATTTTATAACCTTCTACTAAATATATAGCTATCCATAGAGAATCTTAATTATCTATGAGCCCACTTATAATGAGGGTCGACTAACTAATTTGGGCCTTATTAATAAAGTGGACCCTTTTTGCAATGAGTGACTATTAACTAACTATTTAATGGGCCTTATTCAAGGAAGGTGGCCTCATACATTAATAAAGTATCTAAGTGAGGGGGTTAGGGTGGGACCCTAATATTGATACAGTTCTTCCTCGGATTGGAATCAAACGTCAAAGGATATTAACTGGAAGATGTATACGCCCAAAAAACCCAATAAATACCTTATGCGCCCCAAGATCTACTTTTTCCAACAAATTGTGATATGTCATCTTCTAGTAGAGAAGCAAATTCAAAGGTAAATGGAGATGATCCTTTGCAGTTTTGTTTTTTAAAATTATATATGTGAAACATTCTCATGGAGTTTTGTTAAAAATAGTTAATGTGTTGAATTTATTTTTGTATTGGTAATTATAAATACAATGTATCTTCGTTCATATGGCATCCATTTGTACAATGATAATGATAATATCATTCTTCTATATTTTTATGATGATATAGGGGATGGTGAACATGTTACTACTAGACCTCTTCAATTTCATCGCACTACTGCTTCTTGGAGAGAGAAAGGGCATATAAGAAAATTGTTTCCTAGGAAGAGTATAAGGAGTTATGAAATGCGCCTCATTTACAATATCCACTTCCTAATTTAAATATTAGTGTCTAAAATTGAGATTTCGAGTGGGATTGATAGAAATGAGTAACGCAAGGCAGACAAATTGAATATCAATAATAGAGATGAGATCATACATGATACACATATTGTCAACCAAATGATGCATGATGATTTTGAGAGGGAATACATTCATGTAGTTGGTGAACATGAAGAGCATATGGATGGAGGTTCTATATACCATGGCTTTGAAGTAGAGCATTTAATGCAAGCTATTATCAACCTAATTTTTCTAACCTACTTTGTCATGAGTATTTTCGGTTGAATATAACATTTTGGCAGATTTTAGCCCTCATTTCCATCATCTCCATTATCATATGACCTTAGTTTTTCCACATGAGACAAGTCAAACTTCAAATTTGACCGAAAATGTCAATGTGTAGTATATGGCTCATTTCCCGCACATGGGATATGCACTAAATCTATTAAAATCCATGTTTTATCCCTAAAATAGTAAAATAATATTAATATTAATAATAAACAAATAAACCGACTAATTAATGTTGTGCACCTTCCAAAAATGGTGTATTGGTGAAAAGTGGATCTTATCAAGCCATTATTTCTAAAAACATGTGTTTGATCTAGTCTTCATTAGCTATCCTTATCTCACTATTTCATCAACACAATGGGATCATTCACATTGAAGCTAGCTCTAAATATACGTATGTTATTTCTCCTATAATAAAAATATTGGCGTCACCCATTTCATCACTCATCTGCTACAAGGTTATGCTACCAAAATTCCTCTACAAAGAACTAAGCACCCTAAGCCTATTCTTTCTAGCACATAGGAATAGTGTTTCTACCACAAAAATATTGGAGTGGAGCACACAAGGAGGCAAGAGACTCTCCCTAGGGATGGATTTGGAGCCCACTTAGCTTCATCAAGTATTTTGAGGTGTGTAATTTGTAAGTTCATTTTTTTCTGTTTGGTAATGAGTCATCTATATTCTTTTTTATATCTTGTGGTTTAGATATTTTTCCTTGATCAACTTTCTTTTCCATGAGTGATATGACCCTTGGGGGGGGGGAATATATGGGGTTAAATGTACATGTAATGGGTAAATGTATATGTAATAGGTTTGGCATAACGATAAAGCAGCCTCATGTGCAATGTGTGAATACGTATTTATAAAGATCATGTATTCATTATTGTAGACATGTGAATTGTGAAGTATGAATGTATTTGGGTATTTGGAGGAGGTTGTCATATTCTTTAAGGACTTATTGTGTAACTTATATCTCTTATCTATCTTGGATTTGTGATCCACGCTCACATTGATGTACATGGTGTGTACTTCTGGTTTATTATGATATTTTAAAATTTTGGTTCATAACATTTGGTATCAAGAGCATCGATCCTAGGGTTTTGTTGCTTCAAGAGAGCCATCTTGGAATTTTCGCTATAAATTTTTTTTGTGAATTTTAGGACTATGAAATTTGCAGAATAATGAGAATACATAGCGAAGTACACTTGGTAAAAATTTCAAGTTCTGGGTCATTTTACTTTCGGAAATACATCTTGTGGAAGTCAAGGATATTTACTAACCCTAAAATCAGTCTCAAACAAGTCATTTTTGGAATTCCGCTATAAGTTTTTTTGGTGATGTTTAAAACTCTTAAAATTTTAGGATACTGAGAAAACATAGCGAAGTTAGTTTGTTCAAAATTATGTGTTCTAGTTCATTTTAAGTTAGGATATACAAGCAGTGGAAATTAGGGTTTTTTTACTAACCCTAAACTAGTCTCAAAAAGGTGTTTTGGGTAAAATGGTTATATCTGCTTCATTAAATCTCCAAATTCAGTGTTACCAGTTGCATTAGAAAGAGAACAATGCTTATTATTTATGGTACAAATTTCAAAATCATATTGGAAATAGTGGATACTTGGCATGACATAAAAGTTTGCTCTCTAGAAAAGGCCAAAAATTAGCAAGTTTTGGGAAATTGTCATAACTTTCACTTGGCACATCAAATTTTGACCAGACTTGTGTAATTTTAGAGAATACATATCGTAGTAGTAAAATACAAAATTTCATACTTAGAAGGGTCAAAATTTCAGAGATACATCATACGGAAGGTCATTCATAAGAAAAGACTCCAAATTAGGGTTTTAAAACGTTTGTTAACTTAAAGATATCATAACTTTCGATTGGGATGTCCGATTGAGGTGATTCAAAATCCATACTATAAAAAGTATCATAAATGTTGGAGATCAATATTGATAATCTATTGAGGTTGTAAGTTGAATGGTTGGGATAGAACTCAATTAATAATCAATGTCAATCCCTAAATTTACAAGAGATGAAGATAAAAATGAAATCATTCCTATGGAATGGTTAAGGTTGGTAAAGGAATATAATAGAAATCCTTCAACAGTAAGAATTTTTTTTTTTTCAGAAGCTCGGAAGTGGTGGATGAGTATTGATAAGGATACTAGATGGAATTTCTCATGGGAAGAATTTTAAAAACTCTTCTCAAATAAATGGATTAAGGATACAAAAATGGAGGCAATGTATAGAATTCAAGATGAGTTAATTGAAGCTAAAGAAAAAGTCTCCAAACTGCAGAAGGATAATGAAGAACTAAGAAAATTGTAACATCCTGCTCTACTGAGCACGTGATATCGGCTTATTCTTTGAGGACATTAGTGTGCAAGTGATCCAATTATGGTACATGGTGATATTGTTACAATTATGGATTATACATGATGATGATGATATGGTGTGACTTATTGCTATGTGTGTGTGTGTGTGTGTGTGTGTGTGTGTGTGTGTGTGTGTTATTGATGAGTTTTCCTGAGTGTGAAGAACACTTGACAAATTGTGGATGTTGATGGCATCAACGAACCTCCTTGGACTCTGGATTGAGTCAGGGAGTGGATTGTATTTTGTTTGAATATTTCATTTTACGCATATGTGACATATGATTGATTAAGTATGATTATGTATATGGAATAGTGATAGTGTTTTGTCAATGGATGTAGACTGAAAATGCTTGCTAATCTTACTCACATGAGGAGTAAAGGGGCCATGCACATAAACCAGACATTGAGGGAGAGGTATGGTAGAGTCCCTGACACAGCCTACTAGCACTCATGTCATGGCTCGAATTGTAGGTTAACGATTACCTAGTTTGAGAGGTCCAAGATATCATGAGGGCAGACTGAGATAGTCGCTCACAAATATTTTTAAGGGGTGTGCAATAAGGCGGAGTCACTGTTCCTTATAAGCCCTTACTCTCTCAAAAGGTCGACTAAGTGGAGTGTTGACTCCAAGGGTTGGAAAAACTACCAAAACCAGTCAAAGGCGAGTGGCACCCTTAGAGCATGGAGGTGTGTCTTGAAGGGCACGTCGCAAAATTAAAAACTTGAGTCAATAAATCTAGGTGGCCTAGAAAACATTGAATTGACTAGAAATTGACGGATTTAAAATAACTAATTAAAGAGTGAATTTATTAATTATAAATCCCAATAAAAGTCTCAGTCTATTCTAAGACTAAGCCTAAGTATAAGTTAGGATTAGGGGACTAAAATAAAATGTTAAATAAATTAAAAGATTAGAGATAAATCAATCTAAGGAAAAAGTGAGATAAATCTAAAGATTTGTATAATGCACATGTGTACAACAAAATATTAAAAGGGAATTTTAAAATAAGAAAGAAATAAAGTATGAGAGAATAGGTGTACACATAGGATGGTATCTAGAGTCTAGCTACCACTAGTCTAACTAGTAGAAGACTCTTATTCAAACTCTAACTAAGATTTAGTTAGGAGACACTCATTAAATGAGAATCTAGGGAATAAAGGGACAATTAAGAGCGAAAACAGGAACACATTGGGGAATGTGAGGGAAATTGACTTTTTAATTAAAATAAAATTGGTAATTACTTGTGCAACTTGGGGAGAGTGTGCTAAGTGTGAGGGTGAATAACCTTAATTTATTTAATTAAAAAGATAATTGATTTTGCATGTGGACATGTGTCAGTGAGGAATTTTATATAAAACAAATGGCGTTGATGGGAAAAGGGGGACAATTGTTATTGGTAAACAGATGCTGCCAAAATGGTTTTGACTATGTTTTACTTGTGAGATTTGGGATATCAAGCTTGATATAGAGTGGTGGATCTACCTTGCGAGGCAAGCTTGGAGCTAGATTATTTCTAGTTTGTGTGTGTGTGGCCCCTTTGCAACTCGGGGGACTAAGGGGGAAGAAGAGTACCCCTAGTGTTGGTTGGGAGGTAACGGTGAAGTATCTATGATTAGAAAGTTGGAGTAAGGATGAGCGCAAGTGGTTGACGTACATTGTCTACTCTCGATCTTCATTGGTTCCGGTATTTTATTTCTGAAGTTGTTAGTGTAGAAATATTTGATTATGTAGATTGAATGTTTGAGATTTCATTTGAAACAGTTGTAATTCTGATTTTTAATTAATAATTTCACTGAAGATTTATGAAGTGATCTTGTTTAAATCTCCTTGGTTGTTGCCATTTATTCAGTTCAGAACTCAGAGAAAATTATGTTGTCACTACCCAAGTTAATCATAGTTCCTAATTTAGAAATTCGTATGTATGCTTCAAGATAGTTTCATTTCTGGGAATTACTTTGATTTGTTAAAATCGTTGAGTATGTAATTCGTGGTTTGAACTTGCATTCTTATTTGCTTTCTGAAAACAAAATTGTAATTCATTGTTAATTAAATGACAATGTCATTTTAGAGTTTCCTTTGAATGTTGCCAGTCAATTTACAGTCTGATATCTTTATCGCTGCCAATTTTAGGCAAATGGAAATTGGGAAATCTTACGATCGTTGCCTTTTAAATCTCAGATCCATAATTTAGGGATATTTTTTTAGTATGCGTCAAACCATCTACATTTCGAAATTGAGAAATTTGTGTGGCCTCTGTAAAGATTGTTTGCTTGTATAGAAACTCGGATTTAGTCAATTTGTTGCAAGTCTTTATGCATGTTGGGATTTACTTTATGGGTCTCTGCATATTTTTTAAAACCCCTAAATTAATTTCGTGACCAATGTTGCCAGTGCTGGAACTGATGTTCGTTGGGTTGTTGTAGAGTTTTACATCTTCAATTTTTAATTGTTGGTAGCAGTGGAGCCACTTTACACGTTTAAGAATGGATTTCATAGATGTGTTGTTTTTCTTTTAGACTTGATTTACGAATTCAATATGTGTGGAAGTTGGTGTCAAGTTAATGTTTGATCAACCATTTACCAACAAAAATGTAGTTTCTATTATGTAAATGGTTGAACCTTTCTGGAAAAATAAATCTTGTGGTGACTCTAAATCTAGATTGAAAACCTGATGTGATTCTTTGTGGTTACTATCAAGTTTTATTATTGATTTAGAATTTATTTTCGTGAGACTGTTGCCCAACAAATGAACAACCCAGAATTTAGTTATGTTGTTTCTTCCTTTTATTTTCCTACATCATAAATTTGATTACTCCTTTAAAGATTAATAAATGATGAACCTACATGTACATTGTCATATCAAGTGATAAGCTCAATATTAATTTATTGTCCATCCATTAAGCTTTTCAATCCAGGAGTCTTTTCGCTGTATGTTGAGTTAATTTCAAATTTTATTAGAAATTAGTGTTGGATCCAAGACTGGATTAGGTGACGGATAAGGTGTCGGATCCAAGACTGGATCAGGTGACAGATAAGGTGTCGGAACAATTTGTGCACCATTTCAAGGACTGGATTGGGTGCATACAACTCTTGATTCATTGTTGTGTTCCCTAGCTCCTTGTGTTTGAGTTGGGCGTTGACTGATGTGTGTTATATAAGTTGGGTTGGGAAAAAAATTGATGAATTGATTGACACTTGCAAACCCTTATTCGAATTCTAAATTCTGAAAATAAATTATGTTTACAATGTTCTATACATTTCTGAATCCATTTCTAATTCAAAAAGAAAACTAGATTTGTTGCTCATTATAGTTTTGAAGACTCTCAACTTTATTTTTAAATCATTCTGTTGCTGGGGAAATTTCATGTTGATTTTTATTAATTGGAATCAGTTCGTAGTGCAATATTTGAATCCACAGCTTGATATAATATTTTAAATCATTTTTTTTTTCTGATACAAGAATTTCATGGTTTTTTCTTTTGATTCAATCCAATTTTTCTAATTCTTGGGTCTTTGTTTTAGTATTTGATCACCTTGAAATATTTTCCTCTTATGCATTTGAACCTCTACCATTCTCAGATTGCAACTCCTACCATTTTTGAAACCTTTATTTGTTTCCTGTTGATTTTAATTCAAATTTATGAGAAATTTAGTTCCATTTCAAGGTCTGGAACAAGTGTTGGATCAAGAGTCGTAACAGGAGCCAGATCAAGGGACGGATTAGATTCTAGAACTCTGTCGGTTGAGAGATTTTCATGTTATCCTTCTCACTTAGGTTCGATTCCTTTAGTGGATCTGTTCTTTACTCTTAAATAAAGATGTGAAATGATTGATTCTTCTTTTAATCATCTTATATAAAGCTTTGTAATCTAGCATGTGAAACTTTATTGATTCTTAAATATGAATTTATCTTCTTAATTTCTTAAAATGGATAGGTAATTAGTTAAATTCTTAATATATTACTTTCTATGATGAGATCATCTTATAGATTTATACTTGGATATGAAGGTTGTTCAACAACGCAGGTATTCCAACAGAGGATGGACACCTTCAGTAACCACTCACATAACCAGATCAAAGATCAACACACCAATGTTTTCACATGGTAAAACCCCTACTGGGAAACATCCACAGCCCCAGCCAACACGGCCACTTGGATCAGTTTATTAATGCAAAAGAAAAGGATTACAAAGAGATTTTACAAGAGAGTTTCTCACAATCGATCGTCGGCAAATGACCCTCCATGCTATTTAAATAGAGATCATGGACCAATCGGGTGTTAAGCCATGGATCAATGGTCGTTAAGATCTAAGATTATATGGACCGTTGAATCACTCTATGTCGGGAACATATCGTGATCGTTGGATTTGCTAACTACAAATGCATACTAATGCATACTAAAGAAACACACTCTTACCTAATGACACATTAGACCAAGTAGATCTTAACTAACTCTTAAGTGTCTAAATATCCTAACATACCCCCTTAAGAACAACTTGGGATAGCATTGAAGGATTTACAATAGTGACACAATAGGATAAGGAAGGAGGCATTAGATCCTATCCCCCCTTAATGACAACTTCTTGAACTCCTAACATAGATCAAAGTTTGGAAAACTTTGCTTCTGTAAGAGACTTTGTGAAAATCTTTGCAACTTGATCTTCTGTAGGGAAAAAGAGCACTTCAATGACTTGATCATGATTGAGCTTTCTGATGAAGTGCATGTGTAGCTCGATGTGCTTGTTGTGATAATTTTGAACTGGGTCTTTGGCGAGCTTGACGGCACTCTGATTTTCGCACCAAAGGCTGGTCGGATGTTGCTGCTGGAATCCAAACTCTGAAAGGATCTGTCAAAGCTACAAGGCTTCCTGACTTGTATTTATCGATGCTCGGTACTCTGCTTCTACTGAAGAAATTTCAATAGCCTGTTGTTTCTTACAGTCCCAAGTGATAGGTCCTGAACCAAGGCTAAAAACATAACCTCCAGTAGACTTTCAATCATCAGGGTCGTCGGCCCAGTCTGAATTAGTGAAACCAACCAATAAGGGAGTCCCCCCTGAACTATAATGTATCCCGAACTGAAATGTACCACGGACATAGTGAAGTATCCTTTTAGCTTATTTCCAATGGATTTCATGGGGTGTTTGCATGTACCAGGCAACAAGACCAATAGCAAAGGAAAGATCAAGATGGGTATGATTCAAGTATAAGAGGCTACCAACTAACTGACAGTACAAGGTGGCATCAACTTCGGGAGAAGTATAGGTGGCAGTAAGCTTGACTCCAGATTGGAAGGGAGAAGGGGATGGTTTAAAATTGTCCATGTGAAAGGGACGAAGAAGGTCACAAGCATACTTAGACTGGGAAATAAAAATTCCTTCATTGGTTTGCAAAACTTGGAGGCCAAGGAAATAGTGCAAAAAGCCTAAGTCTATCATTCCAAATTTCTTCTTAAGGCTGGTTTTCACATGGTTTAAAATTTTTGAGTCACTACCAGTATGAATAAGGTCATCAACATAAAGGGAAAGGATTATGAGATGGATTCCTACTTTCTTGGTATAGACATTAGGATCAGAATGGTATCTAGAGAATATGGTGTCAATAAGAAACACAAGTATAAATCCTTATATATTTTTAATAGGATGTTGACCTTCTTTAATAGTTTTATAATGTTTATGTAATATAAGGAAACATTGATTGGGTATGTATGGTTTAATAAGATTGATATTCTTATAATTTTCTTATAGTTGTAATAAATAGGTAAAGTGGCATTTTAGTATTCTTATTGCTTAATAATGGTTGAGTCTTCTCATGGTTCTTTTAAAAGGGTACTTAAAGTGGTATTGAATCATTATGTTGTGCTTAAGGAAGAGATTTAATTTTCTTATGGGATTTCATGATTGGAAGTGTACCTAGTATTTGAATTACTTTGTATTCTTAATTAAATTATATCATGTTAGTAAGGTACATGGTTGAGCTACATAGGGGTTGTAATTATTGCAGATGTTTTGATTCTTGATTGATGCTTGACTTTGATTGAGCCTGACTTGACAAGATACTAATGAAGATTAGAATTAGATACATATCCACTCCTAAGATTGTACTTATTCTCTTGTGGTTCATACCTTCTTTATGTATTATCCTCTTTCTTTATTGCACTTAATTTTGCGTAGAAGATTGATTAAGTATAGTAGGGTATTCCATTGTATGTGAGGAATTGAAGGATTAATATGGCTGATTAATCTAGTTTTTATTGTGGTTTATGATTGGATTAATAGTATTTAGATACTTCATTGTTCCTCAGAACAGTCACCAGTCCTGAGACCTTAAGTGGTCAAAATCAATCGGATGAATCCTGGACTTGAGTGTTGATTACGTGTCTTGGAGGTCCTAACCGTGCAGGATAGGTTGGGAGGGTAGTTTCCTTATGTTATCACTTGAGATATGTTTGATTGAATAATAGTGATGTTTCTTTCAGTTGGTTGTGATGAAATTGATTTTGTAGTTATTAATTTATGTTGAGACACTTGTCTCTTGTCGTAACGTTTGTTTGTTTCAAAAAACATATTTTACCTCTTGTGTACATCAATTATGTTGTTGTGACGAAGGGGTCGTTACAAAAACATATTATTAATAAAGATGATCATTTCACCAAGATGCAATCACTTAATGAATCACTCATTAAAGAGGTTAAGAACTTAAGAAAGAAAAGATTAGCAAAGGAAAGTTTGAAAAGAATACATCAAGGGAAGAATTGAAAAACAAAGATGAAGAGATATATAGATTATGAAACCATAATAAAAAACTACTAGATGAAGTTAAGATGTTTAAAGAAGAAAAGAAGAATTATCAAAATCAAACAGAAACAAATATCTTGGATGAAGAAACTACCAAAACAATTGAAGAGGAAATTTGCAAGAAGGTTGAGGAATCCCTAAATATTGATGAGGTAAAATCAGAATTGCAATGCATAATTGAATAAGCACATCAGAATTTGATAAAGGGGGTGACATTAGAACTTCAAAATGAGAAAGAAGAAAATATTCAAGAAGGTCACCAGAAGATACTTGAAGAAGTTAAGCTTCATCTAGAGGATGTATATGCCAAATATAATGGTATTATCTCCAAGGCTAGAGTAATCAAAGACCAAGCAAAGAGCATAGAGGAGGTCATTGTCTATGAATAGAATATAGATGAAATGGGTGTGCATAATGAATGGAAACCATCAAATGTGAAACCATATCGACACCCTTATTACCAGGAAATATTTCAAGGAAGACTAGAAGATCAATATCAACATTATCAAGGAAGAAGATGGAATAATCATCAATATGCATGGAATGGAGCATCACAAGACCACTCTTCAACAAGTTATTATCAAGGACCAATAACTACTACAAATTGGAAAAGTTACAACAACAATGTGGAATCAAAGGAAAGAAAATTATGCAACAACTAGCCATCAAGTATTCAAACCAAAAAGAATTGATTTTGGATGGATGGATCATCATCAATGGAAAGAAGAAAGCAAAAACATAAGAAAATCATATTACTTGGTTTCATCACATGTAAATCCTTTAACTGCAAAACCTTGAGGACAAAGATTTTTGAAGGAGGGTACTTTGATATGACCCTAAGGGGGTGCATATATGAGGTTAAATATATGATATGACCCTAAGGTGAGCATATATGGAATTAAATGTACATGTAATGGGTAAATGTATAAGTAATAGGGTCAACCTAATGATAAAGGGGCCTCATGTGCAATGTGTGAATATGTATATATAGAGATCGTCTATTCATTATTGTAGACATGTGAATTGTGAAGTATGAGTATATTAGGGTATTTGCAGGAGGTTCTCCTATACTTTAAGGAGTTATTGTGTAATCTGTATCTCTTATCTATCTTGAAGTTGTGCTCCACACTCACATTGGTGTACATGGTGTGTACTTCTAGTTTATTATGATATTTTAAGCATTTGATTCATAACAATGAGGTAGCATATGGAATCATCTCTTTGTGCATGGATTTTTATTTTATTTCTCTTTTTTGTACTACTTAAATAACATAGACATTAATTAGGTATTTTTGGTACTCATTAGTAACAAAACACCTATAAATATTGGAAACTCCACTAGGGATGAAACACTTGTTTTCATGCTTGGTTATGTGTCTGCCTCATTAGGTTTTTGTGGTAGTGTAGTTTTCCTTGCATATTTGTTGTTTTTTTCTTATTGTAGTCGTCATTTACATGTGACCTAGGAAGGAAACCGTTATTCTCAGCCTCAGTCACAGGCACTTTTCAGCCTTTTCAGTTTCAAATCACTACATGGTTTTTCACCCAAAAACCACATGTACACACTTTTCTAGGGACAATCGTGGTGCCATAAAATGCCTTCCTTTATATTTCAATTTTCATAATTTTTGCATTCGGCCTATTTTTGGGATTTATCCTATATGTTTGCACAGATTCCCTTTCAGTTCGCTTTTAGATTTTGTATATTTTGTTGAGTTTTCTTCTTAGACATTGTAGGTGAAGAAAATGGATTTGTATCCTTAGTATCTCTTACCTTTAGGGTTCTATTTGGAAACCTTATCCTATTTTAGTTTTGGCTATTATTCCATAATTTGTTTTTATGTTGATTTCTCCTTTTGATTTGCTTAAAATCGCATAAGCATTAGTTAAGAGCTAAATCTTTTCTTTTTAAATATTTAGCCCTTTTCTTCGCAAATCTTAGGGTCTTGCATTTCATTTCCATTGCTTTTTTCAACATTTAAATCCCTTATTTAGTTGTTCGTTTGTTGGAGTGATTTATTTTAGGAAAGTGACTTGATTAAGAAAGTAATTATACAAATTACTAGTATTGATCATCATTGCTTCACTTTTGTAATTTTTGCATTTCATATCAGATTGTACGGGTTGTCAATTAGGTCATACTTGGAGCATCTGTTTGTTGGATATTTTGAAAGTGGGTTTCAATCAAATTTGAAAAAGTTCCTTTTTTTTGTTTAAATAAAAAAGAATCTTTTGTCTTCTAGTACTTGGCATACTTACTTTTTCATTCTTTCATTTTTATTTCCAACACTATTTTAATTTACTTTCATGCAATATTTGTATTTGTTGTACAGACCACAAGTGTACTCAAACCACATCTAAAGAAAATACTTAGCTCATGAAGCTAAGTTCAACCTTAAAAGTAACAACTTAATCAAACCAACTAAAATTCCTCATTTGGTGACCAAAATAATATTTCAGTTAGGCTAGGATTGTTGTGATAAGCATCCAAATAATTTGTGATAAAACAGTTGTTGAAATTTAGGGTACTTAAAAGCATTTATATCAGATATCATTTAAAAATTGTTTGGAAATAGGTGTACTCTGAGCGTGGATAATGTTGAGGTTGGAATTGGAGGTTTGATTGAGACTCCTAGATCTTTCACACTAAATATCCCCAAATCATTTGAGTTTACATTGAAGCTAGAGTAACCTATTGCACATATCCATGAATAAGTAGCTTAATGGTCTTTATCTAGGTTCCTACGTGAGTGGCTCTTGGAGGAAGGAGGGTACCTAAGATAGATAATCAGTGGACACTAGGAGTAGCTGTCGGTGCCCTTTGGTATCATTTTTATTTCATACCTTCACTCACTCTAATGGTGAACCTCGTCTCCCTTCAATTCAAGTACTTGGGAAGGCCCTTATTTGTATCTTTACTCATTTCTTATGGTGGATCTATCTACAATTTGTTGAAAAACATTTCGAAGAGTATTATTTTATTCTTACTCTATTGAGTAGTACCACATTTAGGTTAGTGAGTCTTTCCCTTTTCTAGGGTAAATTTTATTACTTTGGTCATTTTCTTCATTGGAACACATTGCACCCACCCTGCATATAATTTTGATCTTGTACTTTGTTTGGTTAAAGTAATTTATCATTT
>ML780720.1:303302-327186 GCA_009831015.1 Picea engelmannii
TATTAGGTCTTCTTACATCCGCCTTATTCTATTTTATTGAAAGGTCTTATTAATATTGACCTTTATTACATCCGAATACATTGATCTACCTATGTGCGGGTTAGGACCTTAACATAATCCCAAGGAAATGTGCATTATTTGGTGATGATCCCAATGTTGCATGGTGATGATCCCAATGTGGCATCTAGACTCCACTCAATTGATCAAACTGAAGTGTGAACTGAAGAGAATATTCTCCTAGAATTTAGGAAAACGAATATTCTCCCTAAACTATAGGAGACTGAATAATGACTAATAAACATAGGGAAGACCTTAGGAAAAATAAATCTTGGGTGTGTGTGAAGTATCTCCAACATTTCTTGGTCCCACAAAATCAATGGTCCATTTTTGAAAGGTTCTAACACCATATTTGGTTGTAGTGGCATTTCATTTGTTTGTACGAGTCTACCCATGTGTTGACAATTGTCATACCTCTTCACATACTCTTTGGTGTCTGAAAAGTGTGGGCCAATAATACCCCTGATGTAGTACCTTGTACCCATTCCTTTTATCTACAAAATTTCTAATGGCAGAAGTGTCCTCAAACACACACTTTTATTAAATAGGAAAAGAAATTACATATGAGAAATTGCAAGAGTTTACACCCGAACACCTCAACACTCTTGCAATGAGCTATATATAAGCTAAATGTCTTAACTAAATCTAGTTATGGATCACTTATTAAATAAACAAGTGTCCATTTACAATAAATGTTATCTTAACAATCTTCTAACTATACTCCTAATTTAGAGCCTAAGATATGACACCTTTCTAGAGTCATATATTTTACAACAATACTCTATTTCTACATGTCTCCATTTATTAATCAAATATTCTAGATTATTAATTTAATATTCTAAATTAATAATTATGTTATTCTAACTTATTAAACTATGATATTTGTATTTTGGATCATCTAACATTCCCCCCTATGATCCAAAGATACATTACAACAGATACCAAGTTCATCCATGAACTTAGTAAATTTTATTCTGCCAAGAGGTTTCGTGAAAATGTTGGAGATCTGATCTTCTGAAGGACAATAAATTGGCTTGATGACATCCTTTGCAATGAGTGATCTGATATGATGATACTTGGTGTCCACATGCTTTGTCTTTGAATGAAAACCTGGATTCTTGGCAAGATTAATGGCTGACTGGTTGTCGATGAATAATGATTTAGCTTATGTTTGAGAAATGCCCAAGTCCTGCAAAACTCTGCGTAACCAAACAATTTCGCATGTTGCTTCCCATGCTGAGATGTATTCTGCTTCTGCTGTAGAAGTGGCAAATGTAGCTTGTTTCTTACAATTCCAAGACATTTTTGTTGAACCCATGTTCATTAAATAACCTGATGTTGATGCTCAATCATCAATACTTCTAGCAAAGTCAACATCTGAAAATCGACCAAGTACAAAAATTTTAGTCTTTTTGTAAAGAAGACCAAAATATTTGTTCCTTGGATATATCGAAGAACCCTTTTGGTTGCATTCTAGTGATTGTCCCATGGTTGTTTCATAAAGCGTGAAAGAATACCGACTGCATAAGATAGATCTGGTCGAGTATTTGTCAAATAAATCAAGCTACCAATCCACTGTCTATAAATAGTGTTGTCTACCATTTTGCCCCCTTCAAATTTTGAAAGTTTCAAGTGTTGTTCCATAGGGGTAAGAGACGGTTTGCAATCCTTCATTCCAAATCGTTGAAGAATTTGTGCTGCATACTTACTCTAAGAAATGAAAATATGATGTGGACATTGGAATACTTCAATTCCAAGATAGTAGTGAAATAATCCCAAATCTGTCATCTTAAAACCTGCATGTAACTCCTTTTTCACCTGTGCAATATGATCATCATTGTTTCCTGTAATCATCAAATCATCTACATACATAACAAGAATCACCAGATATGGACCCCGTTGATGGATATACAAAGTATCATCAAATTCACTTCGTTCAAAACCAACTTTCCTAAGGTATTTATCCATTTTGTTATACCAAGCTCGGGGATCTTGCTTTAACCCATATAAAGCCTTAATTAATTTGCAGACTTTATGTTCCTGCACTGCAATTTCAAAACTTGGTGGTTGTTGCATATATACATCTTTATATAAGTCTCTATTGACAAAATCACTTTTTACATCCATTTGATGAACTTTCCAACCTTTCTGAGCGGCCAATGCAAGTGTTAATCGGATGGTATTCAATTTACCTGTAGGAGAAAAAGTTTCCTCATAATCAATGCCTTCCTGCTGCGCAAAACCTTTTGCTACAAGTATTTCTTTATACTTATCAATTTATCCATGTTTAGTTGTATTTAATTCTGTAAACCCATTTGCATCTGATGGGTTGAACACTCGGAGGACAATCAACAAGTTTCCAAGTGTTGTTATCAATTACTACTTGACACTCTTCAATCATAGCATGTTTCCATTCTTTATGTTTTACTGCTTCTTTGTATGTGGAAGGTTCAGTAAAATCATTTGCTACCAAGGAAAAATTTCCTTCACTGTTGTGTGATCCCCTTGTTCCTATTTTATTCTGCTCATCAGGTCTTACATATTTCAAAAGTTGAACTACCCATTTTGGTAGTTGATGTTCACTTGTTTGAGGATTTGAATTTCCATTATTGTAAATTGGATTAATGTAAACTAATGTTCGTCGATCAGTTGAAGATTCTAGAGGTGGAGAATCATCATCAGATGAATTGTCGTTGCTAGGAGAGTCTAATGAACTGCTGGAAGACCCAGATGATGTTGTTGAAGTAAATGGACTCGATGTATCATCGTCAGATGAAGGAAAATCAAGTTCATACCAATTATGTGAATTTGGTTGACTTTGAACTTTTCCTTTTCTTTGATTGCCTTTAGTTTCTCACTTTTGAAGAAGACTTTATATTTCTTCAGCACTTTTACTTTCGGTTTCATCAAATATTACATCCCTTCTTACAATAAATTTTCCATTGGACAAAAGTCGGTACCCTTTCTTCTCATTAGAATACCCAATCATTGTGCATTTCAAACTTCTTGAGTCAAGCTTAGTTCATTTTTCTTTCGGAACTAAGGCATAACATATTGATCCAAAAACTCTGAGATGTTTAACTCGAGGTTTGAAACCAAACCATGCTTCATAAGGTGTGATTCCATCCAAAGAAGCAGTTGGAGATATGTTCCTTAAGTAGATAGTTGTATGGATTGCTTCTTCCCAATATGTAGAACTTAACTTTTTAAAGCTTAACATGGATCTCACCATTCCTAACAAGGTGCGATTCATTCTTTCTACGAATCCATTTTGCTGAGGAGTGTAGAAATTTGTAAGATGTATTCTTATCCCATTGTCTGTGAAATAATTTTTGAATTCATTAGAAGTGAATTCCCCTCCATTATTTGTCCTAAGAGTGCCTATCTTTTATTTAACTTCGTTTTCAACAAGTTGACGAAAAATCTTAAATTTTTCAAATGCTTCTGACTTTTGCTTCAAGAAGTAAACCCAAGTTATTCTACTGAAATCATCAATAAAGAGAAAAAATATTTGCAACCACCTAAAGAAATTTCTAGTGGTTCACAAACATCACTGTGAACTAGTTGCAACAGTCTATTTGCACGCCATGAACTTGTTGGAAAATTCTCTCGACTTTGTTTTCCATAAATGCAAGCTTCACATTTTGTATTTTCCTTTTTGAAAGTTGGAAGTCCCTTAACCATCCCTTGTTTTTGCAATTGAGAAAGACTTTCAAAGTTGAGATGTCCATATCTCACATGCCACAATCTTATAGGTGAAATACATGTACTTATTGCTCCTGCAAAGTCTGAATGCCTTGGAATAAATGTCCCTTTCATCCTTAACAGTTTTCCATCTTCATAACCTGTCATCATTGTTTTCATATTTTGTTTGACTGAATTAATCTTAACTAAGCCATCTTCCATAATCACGTGATGTCCTGCTTGTCGAATCGTGACTAAAGACAACAAATTATTTTTAAAGGTTGGTACATACCATACATTTGAAATCATTCGTTCTCCAATATCAGGTAAATAAGCTTTAACTACACCTTTTCCATAAGGAGTATGTTTGGTATTATCTTGAAGAAAGATGGAATTAAGATAGCATTCTTGAAAATTCCAAAAGAAGTCACATCTGAAAGTCATGTGTTGAGATGCTCATGAATCTATAATCCAAGAATCTTCATAATCACTTTGAAAATCGATTGAAATCTGTAATGTTGAAGATGAGGTAAAGACGTATTATGAACCATCATCATTTCGATCATTTGCAAACTGTGTTGTGTTTTGATGAAACTTGGAAATTTTATCAATGGAAGTTCGACAATATTCTGCATAATGACCAACTTTTTTACATCTTCTACAAACAATTTGACTTAAATCTCTTCCTCTGCCTGAAATCTATCCTCTGCCTCTGTTTTGACCTCTGTTTGAAGTTTGTCCTCTACCTTGACTGTTGCCTTGAAAATAGCCTCTGCCTTGACTATTTCCTCTTCCTTGAAAATACCCTCTGCCTTGACTGTTTCCTCTGCCTTGACTATTTCCTTTGCCTTGAAAATTGCTCCTGTCTGAAAAAATATTTTCTCTACTTTGGCTTCGACCACAACCGTGTACAAAATATCCTCTTCCTCTGCTTCTAGAACTGTCACTTGAAGATTTACTTGTGCTGGCTTCTGTAAAAAAAACATCTTCCCTAACTTGCTTTTTCTTTCCAAAAGTTTTGTTGTGTTGAGATAACATTTCGCTTAGCTCATCAAACGTAAGCTTGTCTAACTTTCCAGTTACTTGTAAAGTTTTCAAAAAAGGCAATCCAGCAATTAAAATTGTGGTCATGAAACTATCATCTACTGCTTGAAAACCAGCATTTGCTATTTCCTACTTAATGTTCTTAAGTCTGGAAATGTATTCATGTACATCACCTCCTTCAGTCAATTTATGTTGGAGCAACTTTAATTGAAGATCAACTTTCTTTGATTCACGTTGAGTATCAAATAAATCCTTAAAAACTTTCAAAGCAGACCATGCATCAGTAGTATTTTCAATGTGAACATACATTTCATCATTAACTGATGATTTAATGAGTTCTAATGCTTTGGCATTTTTAACTTCCCATTTTTCTAATGTAGTTGCATCTATAGGTTTATTTGGCTTAGTATCTTTATTACATATATCACGCCATAGTTCATTGTAAATGAGAGTACTTTCAATGAGACGTTTCCATGTCTTGTATGACTTTGTGCCTTCAAGTTTATCAAAGTCAGAGAACAAATTAATTAACTTTGACATTGTAGTGTTAAATCTTTGCACCAAAAAAGAATCAATCAAAATATATCAAGACGAGTAACACACTAGACGCATCACACAGAAAACTATCTATCGAGGCTTGGCCTTGACCCTCGTATAGTCGTTGAAATAGGAGAAAAATGGTTGAGCTTTGCACTTGGCTCTAGTCAAATTCCAGGTAACTTTCAAAATTTTACTTTTTACAATGCTCTTGCAAATTTTACCCCCCCTCAAAGTAAAATTACTTTGAGTTGCAAAAAAGAAAAATTGTTTCCCAGAAAAAAAATCACTGCATAATGATCAAATTTTTTAATAACAGATCCGTAACGCTGCTTTAAATGAATAGGACAGATTCATAGGCAAAATGTTTCCAAACTAAAAATCAAATTCGAAATCTAAGTTGCCCATTTCCCTCATTTATAGATCAACAATGCTTCTTGTTCAATGAGAGAGTACCCTGCGTGGACCGATCTTCTTCAAACAGTCTTCACCCATGATTTTCTTACTATGGATAGATCTTTTATGCTGCAATTCATTTGCTTGTGAAAGGAATGATATGCTTTGAACTGAGAGACGCGTACACAAATATTCACTTGTTCACACGCGCCTCATTTTCATATTTTCAATGCCTTAGAAGACAAGAATTTTAAATATTTCTCCAACAATCTCACGTTCACCAAGCTCTTTCAGCGTCTGTTTTCCAAGAAGAAAATGCGTATTCCGATGGTAGGTCTTGGTGTTGTCAATAAGACCACCATTCTGTACAAGATGAAGCTTGGGAAATTCCCACTATTGGTTTCAATGTGGAGATGGTCATTGATTGGGATGTCGAAGGTCAGGACAAGATCCGACCACTATGGACACTTCTGCAGGAACACCTGAGATCTGATCCGAGTAGTACTACCTGAGTACGCTTTGGCTCACAAGGCGACAAGGAGAGCCCGCACAATGTCTGGATTATGGTAGAGTGTCTTGTTTTCAGACATAATTCAGAGCGCAGAACCTTCCTGAAGGAGAATACCCGGGGTGAAGAAGATCACTGCTAGGGAATGCCAACAATGCTCAACGTCTGCCAAAATCTGAGTTCCAAGCCTTTCTTTTTTTTATCTCTGGCCTTGTTAAAAAAAAAATTACTATGAATTCTTATGTTGAACCTGCGTCCTTCACATCCCACTCACCAAATTGATTAACTCATTGGTAAAGAACCATAAACACCAAGAACAATCCTAACATAAACTACATTGGATGTTGGAATGTACAGCATTTTCAACCGAGTGTGACACACAGTATTCTAGAACTACTCCACATGCACAAAATATGATTTAATTGCAGAAATACTAAAATTCGTTGACACTTAATGCAATTACAAAGAGAACAATAGTTTCCTGAGCATGGACATCATTTTACAATAATGGCAGAAGTTTTTTTTTTTGGAAAAACAGGATTTGAACCAGTAATTCATCAATTAAATTGCAAAGACAATAAAGAATGATTTTTAAAAAAATTATTTCGCTTTCTTTTAAAAAAATAAACCATTAACTGACCAAATTTACTGACGGGGTGCGCCGAAGTTTTTCCTTGGCCTGTAGAGCTGGAATCTCCTCCTCAGATCAGCTAATCTCTTCTTCAGTTCAGCTGCATTACTGGAGCTCTAATACCACAATAATGGCAGAAGTGTCCTCAGACACACACTTTTATTAAATAGGAAAAGAAATTACATATGAGAATTTGCAAGAGTTTACACCCGAACACCTCAACACTCTTGCAATGAGATATATATAAGCTAAATGTCTTAACTAAATCTAGTTATGGATCACTTATTAAATAAACAAGTGTCCATTTACAATAAATGTTATCTTAACAATCTTCTAACTATACTCCTAATTTAGAGCCTAAGATATAACACCTTTCTACAGTCATATCTTTTACAACAATACTCTATTTCTAAATGTCTCCATTTATTAATCAAATATTCTAGATTATTAATTTAATATTCTAAATTAATAATTATTTTATTCTAACTTATTAAACTATGATATTTGTATTTTGGATCATCTAACAATTTCTCCCACATGGCCCATCATGACAAGCTTTTAGTATACCATGGACTTCGTCCTCTCGTACACATCTTTTGATAATCAAACCATGCCCTACATTAACTTTTCCTAGTTTATCTAGAATGGTAATATCAAATTCTTGCAATAAAAGAAACCATCTAGCGACCCTGCCATTGGTGATTGCTTTTCTCATTAAATATTTAATAGCAGTGTGATCAGTATGTAAGATTACAGGATATTTGTTAATGTAGTGTCTAAACTTGTTTAGTACGTGAATAACAACAAGAATTTTTTTCTTGGTTACCGTATAGTTCAATTCTCTAGGTGAGAGATTCTTACTGACATAGTAAATGGAATTTGGGTCCTTTAATTCTAGTTGTTTGAGAATAGCTCTGACAGTGGTGTCCGGTGCATCTATGGAAATGTGGAATGAGAGGGGCCAATCGGGCCCTCTTAGTACAAGAGCTTTAAAAACTTTGATTTTCAATTGATCAGGCACATGTTGGCATCTCTCTGACCATACAAACTCAGTGTCTTTGTTAAGTAAAGCGAATAATGGATGAGAAATACGTGAACATTTTTCAATGAATCTATGGTAATAACTAGCATATCCTAGAAATCTTTGTACCTACTTCTGTGAAGTTGGAGTTGGAAAATTTAATATTACCTTTACTTTTTTTGGATCGACTTGAATACCTTTTTTTGAGATGTGATGCCCCAATACAATGCCATCAGTTTCCATCATCAAACATTTTTCATTGTTGAGGGCGAAATTTGACTCTTTGCACCTTATTAATGTTTTTTTCCAGATTATCTAATGCCTCATCAAATTCATCCTCATATGTTGTGAAATTGTCCATATATATTTCCACGTAATCATGAATTAGATCAAAGAATATACCTATAATAGATATTTGAAAGGTGGTGGGGGTGTTGCATAACCCAAATGGTAGAACATGGTAGGATAATGTCCCCCAAGGACAGGTGAACGTTGTTTTCTCTTGGTCTTCGGGTGGGATTTGGATCTGGTTTATCCACTAAATCCGTCGAGGAAAGAAAAATATTTCTTTCCTGCTACCATGTTTAGGACCTAGTCGATAAATGGTAATGGGAAGTGATCTTTATGTATTGCTTTATTTAGTTTTCTATAATCTACAAAAAATCTCCATTTACCATTTTTCTTTGGTACCATGACAAGAGGGGAGACCCACTCACTATCAAAAATGGGATAGATGAAGTTAGTTGTAAGCAATTTTGTAGCTCTTCTTTGACTATGTCCTTAAGTGTCAGGTTCATTTGGCACTAGGGTTGGAAAATGGGTCTGGATCCTTCCTTAATATATATGTGATGTGTGCATAGGTCAATATGGATTCCCTTCATGTTTAGAGTAATCCCATGCGAAGGCATCATTGTGCTTTTACAGCACTTGAACTAGTCACTCCTTTTGTTGTTCGATTAGTCCTCGGTTGTTTTTCAAGATTTTCCCTATGATGATTTCTATGGTTTCTATAAGGTATCCTTGATATTTTCTGGTACAGGTTCATGTTCTATGGGTGAAATTATTGTTGATACTAAAGAAACCTAAGTTTCTGGTTGAATAATGTGACCAAGGATATGTGTGCTTCCCAAGGAAGAGGAATAGGCTATAAAATTATTGATTTCATCATCCTCTATTTTATCTCTTATGGCTAGGTATTGGTCTATGAATAGGACTTGATGGGATTCCCCTTCTTCGCCACTCTCTTCCCCGTCAACCCAAAGTAGTGTTTCTAAGTTTATGATGGGTTTAGCAGGAGGGTAGAGGGTTAATTGTTTAGTGGATGTCCCATGGGAGATGGTCATGTTGCATAACCGACAACTGATGTAGGCATTGGCAGTAGATAGCCAAGGTCTTCCAAGGATTAGAGGATACCCACCCAAAGAGGTTTTGGGTTGTACGTGTTGATATTATGGTAGCTTCGGGAGGTATGAACATCCATTGTGACCTTTGACAAGATTAGAATGTTCTGGAAGAAAGAAAAGAAGTGAACATAACCCTAGAAGAGATGTTGACTAAGAGAGATAATTAATATGAATTAATTAGTACCCAGAATGAGAATTCGGCCCAGGAAGTCTGCCAGGATTACTACAAATACAAGGCGCCATTATTTCATTTGACACACTTCTCATAACAGCAGAAAGGTACTTGTGCACACTGTAGTCTGGAAGTCTTGTGCACAAGTTCTGGAGAAGGTGTTGCCGCCAGTTATGAAGCCTATTGCTTCTATCTTTTTGGGTTGGACTCTCTGATTATATTTTGTTACTTCTTGCATGGTGCATTAGCCTTACTTGGATATTGTATTGCTACCAGGATTCTTCTCTCTGTCAAGGTCAAGGTGCTCGAAGGGTGGCTTCGGCCTATGGTTGGGTGACAATAGTGATATTGTCGATGGTAAAACGAGCACATTCTAACAGGTTATGGGCCCACACCTTATTCATTCAGTCTAACCACTAGAAGAAATCATAGCCATTAGAATATTAATCTCATTGAAGGATTGTCACTAGGGTTACTAGCAGGAGCAGCTTCCAAGACATTGTCGCTAGGGTTACTAGCAGGAGCAATTGCAGAAACCCTAAAGCCCTGATCCAGCACCTTGTGATGGAACATCTCATTCAATAAGAAGATATTCAAGTGCACCTTAGTCCATCACATCTCTTGGAACTTTCAGAAGGAAAAAAAGTCAAAGTTCAATTTTTATATCAACGCATGACCAGTCACCAGTCAACCGAAGACATGAGTGAAAAGACTAGTTACCTACACTACTTAGCACTCACAGGAACGATTGAAGATGACATGTGGATAATTGATAGTGGAGCTTCTAGGCACATAATGGGAGATCAAGTCAGACTCTCAAGTCTAAATGAGAACAAGACATCGTACAAGGTAGAGCTTGGAGACAAAAGCACTTACCCAATCGAAGGATTTGGACAAGCCTCCGTTAAGTTGAAAACAGGTAACAATGTTCATTTGAGCAATGTCTTATATGTACATGGTTTAGAAAAGAATCTTATATCCATATATTGCCTAGAAGACAAAGGAAGTAGAATAGCTTTTGTAGATGGAAAAGTGTTATCTTGGCATAAAGACTCGAGCATAGAGAATGCTAAGGTTATTGGAACCAGTGAAGGAAATCTATATAGACTATAAGAACAAAATGAATAAGCTCTTGTACATGATGAATTCAATCCCAATGAACTTCGGAATAGAAGGTGCGCTCATATTAACTATTAAGCATTGTCTTTTCTCAAAAAGATGGTTGAAGGAATACCAGAATTGCAGCCTACACATGAAGGAATTTGAAAAGGATGTGCTCTTGGAAAGAATGTCAAGAAACCATTCCAAAGAAGCAACAATAGATCTAAGGAGATTCTAGATCTAATACACTCAGATGTTTGTGGTCCGATGCCAGTCAAATCTCTAGGAGGTTCTCTTTACTACGTAATATTAATAGATGATTATTCAAGAAAGACTTGGTTATATCTTCTGAAGACAAAAGACGAAGTATTCAGCAAGTTTCAAGAATTCAAAGTAGAGATAGAGAACCTCACGAACAAGAAGATCAAGACCTTAAGAACAGATAATGGAGGAAAATACACATCAAAGGAATTCGTTCCATTCTGCAAATCGGCAGGGATTAGGAGGGAGTTGATGTTTCCTCATAATCCTCAACAAAATGGTGCAGCAAAAAGAAAGAACAGATCTATTGAAGAAACCATAAAAGCACTACTAAACAATCAAGGTTTATCCATGTTCTTATGGGGAGAAGCAGCTATGACAGCAATATATGTTCAGAATAGAAGTCCTCACCGCATATTGAAGGACATGACTCAAGAAGAAGCCTTCTCAGGTAAGAAACCTAATGTGGAAAACCTAAGAATCTTTGGATGTCCTGTTTGCTCTCACATTCCCAAGGACAAAAGGAATAAATTAGAACCCTCGAGAAAGAGGGGAATATTCATGGGATATAGCGAATCATCCAAGGCTTATAGAATCTATATTCCAGAACAACATAAGATTGAAGTCAGCAGAGATGTGACCTTCAATGAAAAGATGGCTTTCAAGAAATCCATAGAAGAAACTATAGAAGAAGAAGAGCATGAAGAGCCTATTGAAGAAAGCATAGAAAATGAGAATGACAAAAAGGAACAACCTGATCATCCTATGCAACCATGTGAGACCATTGATTCAAACACCGTACCTAATACCAAGAAACAACCATCTTGGCTTGAAGCTACCTTACAAGAAGCAGAAAGACTCAAGGTCCCAGATGGGACATTTAGAAAAAGTAAGAAGCCTAAAATATTCTCAAGCTATGCAGCATGTATGACAAAGCTTCTAAATGAAGAACCTACCATGTTTGAAGAAGCAGTTCAAAAGAAACAATGGAAAGAAGCTATGACGGAGGAACACCAATCCATCATGAAAAATGATGTATGGGAAATTGTGCCTAGACCTAAAGAAAAATCAGTGGTAACTTCAAAGTGGGTATATAAGATCAAACATGCAGCAGACGGAAGCATGGATAAATATAAAACAAGGTTCGTAGCTAGAGGGTTATCCCAGAAGGAGGGAGAATACTATGACGAAACATTTACTTCGGTTGCTAGATATACTTCCATTAGAGCTATCATATCTCTTTTCGCTTCCATGGGATGGAGTTTACATCAGATGGATGTAAAAATAGCTTTCCTCAATGGAGCAATCGAAGAAGAAGTATATATTGAAAAACCTCAAGGGTTTGAAGTACATTCTAGAAACACTCATGCTTGCAACCTAAAGAAAGATTTATATGGACTCAAGCAAGCTCCAAGAATTTGGTATGCCAAAATAGACAGTTATCTAACGAGACTTGGTTTCTCCAAAAGTCATGCAGATCCAAACCTTTACTACAAATTCGTGAACAATGCGCATGTGATTCTACTACTATATGTTGACGACCTATTCCTAACAGGTGAAGAGTCTCTCATCATCCAGTGCAAAAAGGAACTAGCTTCTGAGTTTGATATGAAAGATCTTGGTCTCATGCATTATTACTTGGCACTAGAAGTATGGCAGAAGCGTGGTGAAGTATTCCTTAGACAAGGAAAGTATGTAGTAAATATTCTTCAAAAGTTTGGAATGATGGATTGCAAATCCATGGACACTCCTATGACTATAGATATAAGAAAAGTAAGAGATTCAGATTCTGATCCAGTAAATCCATCACTATATCGACAATTGATTGGGTCATTGATGTATTTGGTAAATACTCGACCAGACATTTGATTTGTCGTGAACACACTAAGCCAGTTCCAGGTGGAACCTAGACATGAGCATTTGATAGTTGCAAAGCATGTTCTAAGATATATTCGTGGAACACTAAACTATGGTTTAAGATATACCACATCCAATGATATACATCTTCATGGATTTACAGATTCAGATTGGGCAAGAAGTGCAAGAGACAGAAAGAGTACTTCAGGGATGTGTTTCATCTTGGGCTCTGCTATGATATCTTGGGGCAGCGGGAAATAGAAGTTTGTTGCACTCAGCACAACAGAAGAAGAATATATCGTAGCATGTGAGGCATGCACAAAGGCAATATGGATGAGAAAGCTAATATCTGATTTATTTGATCAAGTTCCAGATTCAACCATAATACACTATGGCAATCAGAGTTGTATAAGGCTATCAAAATACCCAGTGTTTCATGAACGATCGAAACATATTGACATCAAATACTACTTTATTCAAGATAAAGTCCAGGAAGGAAAAGTAAATCTCCAGTATATCCCCACAGATGAGAAGACGGCAGATATCCTGACAAAGCCTCTGTCCAAAATAAAGTTTGCATATTTTCGAGACAAATTGGGGATTGTGGAAATAACTCCCTTAGTCGAAAGGGAAGAAATGACTCTCCATGTTGGGAGGGAGCACTAACATTTTATTGAATTGAGGACAGTCATTTTCAAGTTTGAAAAATGGTCCAGCTTGGGCAGTTCCTTTCCAGATTCAGAAAGTGGTTTGAGATTTCTGACAGACGGGCATTTTCCAGTTCAAAAAATGATCGAGATCGAACGTTCATTTTCATAATGAAAATGGTTCGATGGATTTCTGATGTACCATAGACAGTGATTTCCCATTGTGGTTAACATGGGGAATGGTCTAGGGAAGTCTCTCTTCTTGAGGGTTACTCAAGAAGAATGGCCTGCCTCGCTGGACAATGATTTCCCATTATAGTTAACATGGGGAATGGTCCCTTTTGGAGGTTGGTGAAGGACAGTAATTTCCTTAGGAAATGGTCCGGACAGTCATTCCTTAGGGTGGATTCATTCTCTCCATGTTGCACTTTGTTTAGTGCTGGAGGAATGGCCCGGGGTGGATAATGGTCCAGGTTCAGCAATCAAGGACATGCATTCCTTAGGGCAAACTCATTCTCTCTAGGTTGCACTTTGTTTAGTGTCGGAGGAATGGCCCAGGGTGTGGAATGGTCCAGGCTCAAAAATCAGGATAGTTATTCTTCCTTGCTTGAGAAGAATAGTCCAGATAGCCCATCATTGATGTTTTACTCTGAGGGAAGATGCTCTTTCAAATCTCACAGATGTGAGTGAAAGAATGGCACAGATGATTCAGTTTATATCATAAAAATATTTTATGTGCAGGTTGATATCAGATGATTGTTATGGAGACTACATGTCTCCAGACAGTAGAGATATGCTATTGTGGTGGAATTGTTCCACTGTTTGTAACTATGTGTCACGGTTTGAGTAGTTGTGTACTACCATGGATAAACACAGTTGTGTTCTGTCAATTGATATTGTACCTTTTGTCATGGAGATTATCCAGTTGGATAATAATGACGGTTCTCATGATGCTACCAGTTGAATGGTATATTTGTGCTCAATACCATTATCGGTTATACCTCCCTAGCTAGGAGGGAGTGTTGATATTATGGTAGCTTCGGGAGGTATGAACCTCCATTTTGACCTTTGACAAGATTAGAATGTTCCGGAAGAAAGAAAAGAAGTGAACATAACCCTAGAAGAGATGTCCACTGAGAGAGATAATTAATATGAATTAATTAGTACCCAGAATGAGAAGTCGGCCCAGGCAGTCTGCCAGGATTACTACAAATACAGGGCCCCAATCTTTCATTTGACACACTTCTTAGAACGACAGAAAGGCACTTGTGCGCACTACAGTCTGGCAATCTTGTGCGCAAGTTCTAGAGAAGGTGCTACCACTTGTTCTGAAGCCTATTGCTTCTATCTTTTTGGGTTGGACTCTCTGATCAGCTTTGGTTACTTCTTGCATGGTGCATTAGCCTTGCTTGGCTATTGTATTTCTACCAAGATTATTCTCTCTGTCAAGGTCAAGGTGCTCGGAGGGTGGCTTCGGCCTATGGATGGGTGACAATAGTGATATTGTTGATGGTAAAACGAGCACATTCTAACAGTAGGACCCCATGGGATATTCCCATGAATCCATAAAGATCACTACATCTTCTAAGATTCCCTCAAGTTTAATGGTTGATCTATCAGTGAATTTAAGTATGGTGGGGGTTTCCCTAAGGCCTGTAATACCTAAGGCTTGCATGTTAAAGTTGATGGAATCCCCAAGGTCAATTAATGTGTTAATAATCATTCTATTGTTGATTTGCATGTTAACGACTAAACTGCCAGGGTCATAGTATTTAGCTATGAGCACTCCCCCCATCATTAGGTCTAATATTTTTCCCATGAAATGAACAGTTTGGGGATCCTTTTGTTTCCTACTGGGTTTCCTCAAACAAATTTCTCATACCTCTTTTGAATAAATAGGTAGATCTTTAATTGCTTGAAATAGCAGTATTTTGACACACATTTTTTAGTTCTCCTAAAAAATCAAACTTGGGCTATTTAAAAGTTTTCTCTTGGTTTAGTCTTTGAGGATAGGGTGGGTCTTGAAGTTCAACGTGGGAATTCTAAGCTTTAGAAGGTTCTTAAGAATTCTTTTGTTTCAATTCTTCATTTGGGAACTCCTTATTCAAATATTCAATACTAATACAAGGTTTTTCCTTGGTTAGTGTCTTCTCGGATAGAAGGTGAATAATTTTATAGTCCAAGGAAGAGATGGAGTAAATAGGGTAGGTTTCAAGTCCAACATCTTGTGTTGGTTGACTCAGCCTTCCATTATTTGGGTTAGGAATGGGTTGTGCAGTTAGTTTTGGTTGAGGAGGGGTGGATGTGGATGCTTTCCTTTGGGGAGGAGGAAGGAGTTTCATGGGTGGTTGTGTCATAGGTTGTTAAGGTCTTCCTATAGTAGGGTTTCTCCATTCCTGTTGCCATAAATGGTTTGGAGGAGGAGGAGCTACCCATCGTTGTGTTGGCATACCCGACTGTTGAGAAGCATATTGCATTGAAGGGTTAGTCCAATATGAATTGAAATATTGAGATTGATCTTGGATCATACCTTGAGGTTTAGGTTGCCAAGGTCGCTTCAGAGAGACATAACATAATTTTTTTGGTTCTTCAGGTTTCTAGTAAATATCTTTTAGTCCCAATAAATATGGACAATTGTGAGTAGCATGGTCCTTGCTGCATATTCCAAAAACCTCAATTTGATCCAACGAACATTGTCTCCTTGGGTGTTTTGTTCTACATCTTAGACAAAATATAGCTAACTCTTGTTTTGTTTCCTCCCTCTTCTTCTTCATTTGTAGTGTATCTAGTTGGGAGCTCAGGGAACTAAGTATTTCAGTCTTAAATTATTCTAGCATGTTCCCCATTTCTTCTCTCTTGACTCCACTTCCAATAGTTTTTCTCGTTATTTCTAGTATATCTCTTGGTCCTTTACCCATTTTTTACGTTCCTTTGGAATACTTATAGTAAATTTCCAAGATAATGTCATACTCTAACTAAGAAACATCTCCCCCTCCCATCGGGATGAGGAGTTCTACACAATCATTTCAGATTCCTCTTATAAATAAGACATGTCGTGTCTCAAAACCCAAAACTCCTTGTTTTTCCCTCTGCAGGTTATAGGTAAATCGTTCAGCATAATCCTCGAGGCTCTCATCTTCATGTTGCATTATCTTGAAGACTTCCTCTCTTCTTTCTTTATCTTTGTAGTAGTCTCGGTGTTGAAATTATTCTTTAGTGGATTCAACCATTGGTATGCACTAATACCATGTTAATATTTTACCACTCTACTCAACACCTCGTAATTAGCTCAAAATAAAATCACTTTATCTACTAAGAGCATAGATGAGTAATAAACTAAACATGCAGCGGAAGCATAAACAAGGAAACCAAATCAAACACATAATAACACCAATATTTTTGGGTATAAACCCTTGGAAAAACCCTGGAGCGAAAACCAGTTCAATGATGTTTTATTAAGGTTAAATCAGGGCTCCCATAATAGGGAAAATGGCCCACTTAGATAATTACACACTACAGAAAAACCTAGAAACTCCTATGCTATTGTACTACTAATCCAGGAGGATCTCGGTGGCCATCCACCTTTTCCAACTGGCTAAAAACAGTTTTTTTGGCAACTTACTATTTTTAGCAGTTTTTCGGTTCCCAAACTTTTGAGGCCATTTTGAGGGCCTAAACAACATTTTTTTATGATCGGGCACCTCAATGATGGCCAAAGACTCTGATTGATCCCCCTAAATGAATTTCTTCATCAATACCTTTCCAATGAGATATCATGCGCCCTAAACGAAGATCGTATGCAAAAGTTATGACCCCAGGAAGTTAATGTACTAACTTACCCCAACGAGGCCCACATGACTTTGGTTGTCTAGGGTTTTGGCATTCATATTTATTGTGAAAAGGTTAGGTTTTTGGTTGTCTAGGGTTTTGGCATTCATATTTATTGTGAAAAGGCCTTCAGAGCCTCATTGTACTCATCTTCTTGCGAATGAGTGTAGTCATCACATCTCTTCTCAGAGATAAGCTGTGACCATTCTAGCAAGCTTGTTTTTAGTCTGCATTTTACAGTTTTCAACATATTTCTTATTTAATAGAAGTCAAGTTTTATTGCATCTCTATTATTGTTCACTGTGTCTCTGTGTTAATTTCATAATTTTGTGGTTTCATTTCGTTCCGCTCATAAATCTGGTTAAGTTGTATCATATCAGTCTGCTCCTTGTCATTTTTTTAATGCATGTCCCCGACACAGTCAGGATATAGAGAGTTGGGTCTCGAGCTTGTTTCTCTTAAGGAAAACTGCACTCACACGCCCAAGAAATCGTCCATGGTGGGAGAAAAGAAATATGATGGGACAAGAGATCCTTTCAAAATGTTGCTCGAGGAAGCCCTTGAGCGACAGAGGAACGAAATGATGGACAGCTTTGCAGAAATCCTTCGACTGTTGCTGACAAGCGACGCATCCACCTCAAGTAGAGGCGCCACCCTCTTCAAGGTATATATCAATTTTGATATTCCTATATTTTAAGTTCAAATAGATTTGGATGTCGTAGATAAATGGTTAAACCTTCTAAAAGGCTATTTTTATGTCCACAACTTTTCTGATAGAGAAAAGATTGCATTCTCGCTCCTCAATGTCATCCCCCATGTCAAATATTGGTGGGATACCTTCTATGAGCAAAAGGAAATAGAGGGTTTCACATTATTTGCAGTTGCACCCACTTGGGGTTCCTTCAGGGATGTTATTAAGGAACAATACTACCTTTTTGGAAGTTATGATGACTTGTATACAAGATGGACCACACTGCGACAGGAAAGAGACCAAATTGTGCCAGAGTTCACCAATGTCTTCCATGCCTTGCACACCAAGCTAGGTATCAAATATTCCGAGTGACATATGGTGATCAAGTACCGTAGTGGTATTCATAGATACATCTAGACAGAAATGGAGTTTTTTGACATCCCATCCTTGGGCGTGGCCTATCGATACGTCATCAAAATCAAGCTTAAGATTAAACAAAAGACGCGGCAGTTTGGGTCTGGGAACCCCTCACAGCAGAAGCAGGGCAAGGGAAGCCCCAAACAGTAGAACAAAGGACAAAGAAAATATGGGCAACCTCGGGACAACCAGTCCAAGCCACAAGTAAAGAAGGACAATGAGAATCCAAAGATAGATACCGGGAAGTGGTGCAACTTCCATAAGATCCCATGACATAACACTAATGATTGTCACTCAAAGCAGACATTGGTGGTTGAGGTAAAATCCACTGAATCAGATGCAAGTTTTGACTCTGTTTCAGAACCAGAAAAGGGGAGACTCATCATTGATGTGGAACCCAGTGCCACTATTGCTACCACCAACATTCATCTCGATAAACCTAATGAGTCAGAGAAAGGCGAGCACCTCTTTCATTCATAGATGTGGGTGAAAGGCACTCCATTGCACTTCATCAATGATAGCAGTATCCATAAGAACCTCATCTCAGCAGAGATCATCAAGAGGCTAGCCTTGCTGATAACGTTGCACCTGCAACCCTACACCATCAGATGGCTCCGTTAAGGAAGCGATCTTCACGTCAGCCAACAGTGTCACCTGTCATACGACATCAAGCCATTCAAAGATGAGGTATTGTGTGATGTTTCTCCCCTTGAATTTTTTGATGTTGTTTTGGGCCAACCTTATTTATGGAAACTTCATGTTGTATATGATTCTAGGCCTCGTAGTGTTATTATTACTTTGAACAAGAAATTGTACACGATACTCGAGGTAGTCCCACCTAGTGTTATTTTCTTGATCTTTGCCAAGCAATGCAGGAAGGTAATTTCTCAGATTGGGAAGTTTGTCTTCTTCGTGATTCTCTCTCAAAGTGAGTGAAAGGTTGCATCCACATACAAGGCCTCTGCGACTGACCTCTCCATGCAGCAAAACCAAGCGAATAAGGTCATGGAAGAATACAAAGACATCTTCTCATCACCTACTCGGGTACCTCTGCACTGTTAGGTCAAGCATCCCATCGATCTGATCCCTAGCACACCGCTGCCCAATGGGCCAGTCTATCACCGCTCTCTAATAGAAAATGGGGAGATCAAGCGTCAAATCCATGAACTTCTCCACAAGGGGCACATCTAACCTAGCTCATCACCTTGTGGAAGCCCAATCATGCTGGTGCAGAAGAAGGGTAGGACCTGGTGACTCTGCATTGATTATCGGGCCCTAAGTAAAATCACAGTCAGGAACCAATACCCGATTGCCTGAATCGACGATCTCCTTGATCAAATCAAGGGGGGGAAATACTTCAGTAAGATTGATCTGAATTCTAGCTACCATTAGGTCCCAATAGAATAGACAAATGTATGGAAAACTCCCTTCAAGTCAAAAGAAGGTCTTTTTGAATGGTTGGTCATGCCCTTTGATTTGAAAAATTCCCCAACAATTTTCATGAGGATGATGGACGATATATTGTGGCCTTTCACCAATTATTTTGTGGTGGTGTATCTGGATGACAAGCTCATCTATAGCAAGACTTGGGCAGAACACTTGCAACATATTCAGTAGGTTCTGCACACTCTGCGGTAGAACAAGCTATATGCCAACTTGGAAAAAATCTCCTTCGGCATGGACATGGTCCAGTACCTAGGCTACATTGTTGATGCGCATGGTGTGCATGTTGATCCAGCCAAGATCCAATTCATTCGTGACTCGTCAGCCCCAACCATGCTCACTAAGCTTCAGAGCTTCTAAGGCCCTGCTAATTTCTATCGCAGGTTCGTGTTGGGATTCTCCCATGTTGCATGGTACCTAAGTCAAATAACCAAGGGTGGTGGTAAGGAAACATTTGTGTGGGGCATGTCCCAACAGAAAACACTTGATGATCTAAAGCAGTGCTTATGCTCAGGCCTAGTGCTTTCATTACCTTACCTACAACAACCCTTTAAGATCGAGACATATGCTTCAGACTATACTGCGGGTGCAGTCATCACTCAACATGGCCACCTCATGGCCTATCATAGTGAGACACTATCATATTTCATTCGTAAGTACCCTAATTATGACAAAGAATTGTACTCCATTTTTCAAGTCTACCTCCAATGGAGGCATTACATTCTCAGGAAGGAAACATTCATCCACATTGATCATAAGTCGTTGCAGTTCATGCGGACACAAGGAAAATTACAAAATGATCGCCATCAGAAGTGGTCCACATATTTGCAGCAATTTCACCTCAACATCAAGTATAAAATAGGAAGTACCAATCGATTTGTTGATTGCCTCAGTCGACCTTTAGTCGTGGGGCTCACCACATTGCTATACTCTTGCAACCACGAGACCTCTAGAAGGCCCCACCTCTATGAGACAAATCCTGACTTTGCCAACACCCACCAGATGTTCGGCGCAAACATAGTTGTCACTAATTTCCATCTTCAGGATGGGTTGTTGTGCTATCTAGGCCATCTATGCATTCCATCAAGTGAGCGAGCAAAGATGATTTGGGAAGCCCACTACATTCGGGTGGGAGGACACTTCGGCGTGGAAACGACAATGGCATTGTTGTAGCGACATTTCTACTGGTCGAAACTTCGACAGGATGTCAGCAAGTATATATGGTCCTGCATTGCCTATGTTATTTCCAAACCATCCACTGAGAAACAAGGCAAGTACATTCCTTTTCCTACTCCTGACAGGACCTGGGAATCCATTTCAATGGATTACATGTTGGTCCTTCCCTCCAACAAGTGGGGAAATGACCTTGTTTTCATGGTTGTTGATCGCTTTTCCAAGATGGCGATTATGGTCGTCTGCAATAAGAGCATCACAGCGGAGGCCACTGCTAAGCTCTTCTTTGAACAAGTGTGGGTACACTTTGGGATCCCAAAAAACATTATCTCAGATCGTTACAGTCGGTTCCTTAGCACATTTTGGTCGATCCTCTAGTCATTGTTGGACACCAAGATCACCAAGTCCACTGCCTTCCACCCCTAGACGAATGGTCAAACCGAGGTCGTCAACCAGATGATCGTGCGGATATTTCACATGTACAATTCCAAGAACCCTCGCACTTAGGATGAGAGTCTTCCCTATGTTTTTCATAGATACAATAGAGCCATACATAGCTCACCCGACCACGGCCCCTTTTAGATGGGGTCGGGATTTCAACCATTGGGTCCCATGGATGTTGCACTACCCCTTGCGGCCACCCAGGCAGACTCGTCGCAAGATCCAACTGGAGCTGAAAAAATCACCTGGTTCATTGAGTAGATCTATCACATTCGCCAACAAGTTCAAGATATTTCACAGAAGTCCAATGCCAAGTACAAGCAGCACCATGATCAACATCAGGTGCCACACCAGTTTCAAGTGGGCGATAAAGTTTGGTTTCACTTGCAGAAAGAACGCCTTATCGAGCCTCATTGGAAGCTTCATCCACTCTGTTATGGACCTTAAACAATCACCAAGGTTGTGGGTGACAATTCTTTTGAGCTCAACCTACCCCCCTTCCTTGGCTTGCATCCAGTTTCAATGTGGATTTCCTTCAACCTTATTTTCCACCATTATTGGACACCTCAGAGATAGTAGAACAATTGACACCAAAAGAACTCAATCCTGACTGGATGGAACAAGAATCCACTGATTAGATCATGGACACATAGGTCAAGGGAACTCTCCAGTAGAGGATCCATCTTTATCGGGTTGTCAAAGCAAGGAAACTCCTGCACTAAGGCAAGTGGCTCACTCGGGGCCAAATTCAGTAGAAATTTCCTCATCTTATGAGGGCACTCAATGAAATGGATACCATTTCTTCCTAATGGGGGAGGATTTATCTAGGAGGATATTGGTGGCCATCCACCTTGTCCAACTGGATCAAAACAGTTTTTTTGGCAACTTACTATTTTTAGCATTTTTTCGGTTCCCAAACTTCCAGGGCCATTTTGAAGGCCTAAATGACTTTTTTTCACGGTTGAGCACCTCAATGATAGGTGTAGGCTCTTATATATCCCCCTAAATTAATCTCCTCGTCAATACCTTTCCAATGAGTTATTGTGTGCCCTAAACGGAGATCGTATGCAAAAGTTACGACCTAGGGAAGTTAATGTACTAACTTACCCCAATGGGGCCCACATGAATTTTGGTGCTTCATCTCCTAGGGTTAGGTTTTTGGATGTCTAGGGTTTTGGAATTCATATTTATTGTAAAAAATCCTTCAAAGCCTCATTGTACTCATCTTCTTGCGAATGAGCGTAGTCATCACATCTCTTCTCATATATAAGTTGCCACCATTCTAGCAAGCTTGTTTTCAGTCTGCATTTTACAATTTTCAGCATATTTCTTATTTAATAGAAGTCAAGTTTTATTGTATCTATGTTATTTTTCACTGTGTCTCTATGTTAATTTCATAAATTTGTGGTTTCATTTCGTTCTGCTCATAAATCCGGGTCAACGACCATGTACTAGCACCTTTCCCGAGGCATCCAGAACTTGTTCTTCTATGACCCACGGACATCCACAACTTTCCCTTTTGTGACCCATGGATATTTGTGGCTGTCTAAATTATGACCCGTATATATGTACGAAAATCCCATACAGCAAGCTTCGTATGACTCTTCTCTTCATTGTAGCTTCTATCCTTTGAAACCCACATGTGGTTGCTTCTGCTCTCTCTCCTCCTTGACTTGTATGACCTCTAGATGGAATTCCTTCTCCACCTATCCAATATCTTGAATCATAATCCTTCATGATCCAACCCTCTGTGCATCAACACTTGGATGAAATATCTTCACCCCCTCTGAGATCTCCTCACTCTAGTGTAAGCAAAAGTCCTTATTTTCTAATACATTCCTCACACTAGCAAAAGTCCTTCGTTTTTATCTCTGATCTTGCCATCTCACCAAATATCATGATCTTGGAATCTCACCAAAGTTCCCTTTCTCTTGGTATCTCACCAAGAGTCTCCTGATATTATCATCTCACCAAAGATCCCCACCTTGGTCTCTCATCAAGGTCCCTTGCTCTTGGCATCTCACCAAGAGTCTCCCAACCTCGACCTATCGTAAAGAGTCTTGACTGTGTCGACTCCCTCAACACAAGTCACTTCCTCTCGAAGTCCTAATCATGTCAACTCCCTCAACACAAGTGTCTCGACCTCGACCTCTTGTCAAAAGTCTTTGACTTTGATCTCCTAAAAAAATGT
Organism: Picea engelmannii; assembly: GCA_009831015.1. Lineage (NCBI taxonomy): Eukaryota > Viridiplantae > Streptophyta > Pinopsida > Pinales > Pinaceae > Picea > Picea engelmannii. Next base: position 326,806 of record ML780720.1, read on the forward strand.
CTCCCTCCTTCTCCTAACATTTCTTTTATAATCATGAGTTACAATCTATTTCTAATCTCCAAAGTGATCAACGATAGAGAATACTTCTCATAATCACTTAATATTTAGATTACATGTTGCATTCTATACATGTTCCTTAAATAACTCAATTCACTGATAAATACAATTTTACTTTAACTAATTCCTTTTAACTAAAGTAAATTCAAGACTAGAAGATTCTTTGACGACTTCCACATGCTAGACACATGCCAATGTGGAAGTACTTGTTCGATGATACCAAAAACATCAACACTCCCTCTTAGAAAGGATGGTACTTCTCCCACCTGGAGATGGCTCTATCTTCGCTCCCAAATCCGCTACCATGCCTACTCTCCAAAACAC
>ML780720.1:327273-350032 GCA_009831015.1 Picea engelmannii
TCTCTGAAGAATCATTGCCTATGAACATGCTCCTAGAAGTCTCCTTATCCTGAGCATCCTGCATGGCCATCTCGTACCATGACTCCTTCTTGACAGGCTTGGAAGGTTTCTCCTTCCCACCTGAACTTGAAGGTTGACTCCCTCTGATTTGCTCAACCTTCAGAGCTACCTACTCCATGTTCTTTGCACTTTGCTACTTGTCATTGCTCCATAATCCAATATAATCTTGGATCCTTTTATAGGATCACATCCTAGGATAATGGTTCACCTGAGGAATACAAATAGCAAATAGTCGATCCCTACAAACCCCAAGATCACTCCTTCAATATTGTTGGTTAGATGTTATCTCCCTTGTTGGTTATATGTTATCTCCCTTGCTACCCCTTTGATCCTTTCCTAGAACCCTTCCCTACACACTTGAATGAAAGTCCTTCTCCATCCAATCAATGAGATATTACTCACTCATTATGTGTGTGTCTTATGTCCACTGAGAAATATCCAACACCTGCAACCGAGCACCTATGTTGTTGTTGTACAATCTTATACCTGCAACTCCTCTACTGCCCAGATATGTTCTTGTTACCATATTTGTCTACTTCTCATGGTTTTATTATGGTTGCTCCTGCAGCTATTCTTCTCCTTTAGACTAATTAGATCTCTAGGTGAAATTCCTTCTTCACCACTTTCTGATATATCCTTGAGAAAAAATATTTCTTTGCTTTGTCTGTGAGTCACTGACTCCAATAGATATGTCATCCTCTGATCTCTGGATGAACATCCTTCTTCACCCATATGATATCCCTTTAGTCATTGTCCTTTGTGGCTCAATCACTTGAGAAAAATTTCATCTTTTCTATAAAGTAGATGACTCGAGCACATGAGCAAAAGTCCTTCTCTGCTCCCATGTGCTTCCTCTCTCCTTCAAAGCCCCAGCTCTGATGTTTCCTAGAAATTAGTTCTTTGATTTATGCCTGTTGGTTTATAGATTTACTAATATCTGCTACAAATATGACTGATCTACTACAAAATAAAGTGGATTTGTGCTTAGCCCTTCAAGCACCCACCTCGTCACTCTTGATCCCATAGATATGTTGTTGCAACCCTAGATCTGAAGTTGATATCCATTGTGGTCACTCAAATCTCATAGATATGTCGATACCATGTGCACTTGGTTTCCTCCCAGAGTAGCCTTTCTCTGATACCATGTTGAAATTTTCCAAGTCGATTCAACCCTTGGTATGCACTAATACCATGTTGATATTTTACCACTCTACTCAACACCCGGTAGTTAGCTCAAAATAAAATCACTTTATCTACTAAGAGCACAGCTGATTAATCAACTAAACATGCAATGGAAGCATAACAAAGAAACCAAATCAGGCACATAAGAACACCAATATTTTCAGGTATAAACCCCTGAAAAAATCCTGGAGGGAAAACCAATCCAATGATGTTTCTATTAAGGTCAAATTAGGGCTCCTGTAACAAGGAAAATGGGCCACTGAGAGAATTATACACTGCAGACAAACCTAGATACTCATGTGCTACGGTACGACCTTGTACCAACACACTTCCCTAGGCATCTGCGACTTGTTCTTATGTGACCTACAGACATCCGTGACTTTCCTTTTTGTGACCTGCGGATATCCACGATTTTCTAATTGTGGCCCATGGATATGTATGGAAATTTTTGTATGACTATACTCTTCCTTGTGGATTTTGTCCTCTAAAACCCACCTATGATTGCTTCTGCTCTCTCTCCTCCTTGACCTGTATGACCTCTAGATCGAAGTCCTTCTCCACCTATCCAATATATTGAATCACAACCCTTCATGATCCAACACTCTTTGCATCAACACTTGGATGAAATCTCTTCACCCAACCTATGATATCTCCTCACTCTAGTGTAAGAAAAAGTCCTTTGCTCCTACACTCCTCACACTAGCAAAAGTCCTTATTTTCTATCTCTAATCTTGGCATCTCACAAAATATCTCGATCTTGGCATCTCACCAAAGATCCTCAACCTTGGCTTCTCACCAAAGGTCCCTTTCTCTTGGTATCTCACCAAGAGTATCCCGATATTGGCATCTCACCAAATATCCTCACCTTGGTCTCTCACCAAGGTCCCTTGCTCTTATTAGCTCACCAAGAATATCCCGACCTCGACCTCTTGTCAAGATTACTGACCGTGTTGACTCCCTCAACACAAGTCACTTCCTCTCGAAGTCTTGACTTGTCGACTCCCTCAACACAAGTTTCTCGACCTCGACCTCTTGTCAAAAGTCTCTGACTTTGATCTTCTAAAAAAGTATCTCCCTCCTTAACCTAGCCTGTATTTTATAATCATGAGTTACAATCTATTTCTAATCTCCAAAAATATCTACGGTTGAGATCACTTCTCACACTCACTTAAGATTTAGATTACATGCTTCATGTTATGCATGTTCCTTAAATAACTCAATTCACTAATAAATACAATTTTACTTTAATTAATTCCTTTTAGCTAAAGTAAACTCAAGACCAGAAGATTCTTTGATGACTTCAACATGTTATACACGTGCCAATGTGGAAGTACTTGTCTGATGCTACCAAAAACATAAACACTTTGTATTTCTTCGTCATTTGGTCCCATGAACGGATGTTATCCTTCTCAAGACCCATAAACCATCGTAGTGCAGTGGTCTTGAGTGTGGCGGGAAAAATCTTTAGTTTTTGGGTATCTGTCATGTAGTCGTAGCTTTTGCAAAGTACATCAAACTCAAAGAGGAAGGTATCAGAATCTTCTTTAGATAACCCAAGAAAGTTTGCAAGGTTGAATGAGGGATGTTCTTCATCTTGGTTTCCTTGTCTCTTTCTTTGATTGGAAATCTAAAAGTCGAGGGTTCCTCATAGACAATATTGTGTTCCATTTATTTTTGAAGGTTTCCCTTTGTCTCTAAAGATGACTTGAGAAATAGGAACTCTTCAGAGTCATACTTCTCAATGATTTGTTCTTCAGAAAGAAGACACTCTATGTGTAGAGACCCTTGTACGATCTTTGATTCCTGAGAAGATGATTCATGCTTCTTCTTGGAAAGAAAACTTGTTGTAGGTGATAGGTAATTTGGCTGATTGAGATCATTTCCCTCTTGTGATTAACCTACACTGTTAGATTTTTTGGGAGTTTTTGGAAGAGATAATAAATCTACCTAGTTGATCTCTAGATTTGGGCATAGAAAATATTATAAAAAGATTATAGAAATTTTTCAAAAAGAAATCGTAACATGTAATCTACTATAATGAATAAAATCTACACAACTAAACATCAACTACCTTGTTTTGACAGTTCCCCGGCAACGGCGCCAAAAATGACGGACTTTTCAATTACTCTCAAATTAGTTAGCGAGCAACCAAAAAGTGTACATTTAATTATCAATATGAGGTCGTTTCTTACTTTTGAACTGTCGTGCATTGTATATGCAAGTTGTAGTGTTGTTTTGCTAAGTGGTTGTAGTAGTTTCAATGTCACAAATCAAGGGTTCAAGATACTTAATTAAGTCACCAAACTAGGCTATTTCCTAAGTTACATGGAAGTAAATATAGCACTTGCAGGAAAGGAAAGTCACACTTGCAGAATTGAAACCACACTTGCAGGGATTGAATCACGCTTGCAGGAATTAAATTACACTTGCAGAAATTGGAATCACACTTGTGAAAATTGAAATCACACTTGCAGAAATTGAAATCACACTTTGCATAAATTGAAATCACACTTGCAGAAATTGAAATCACACTTTATAGAATTAAATCTACACTATGATTTATTGGTGACTTGCTCAAGTATAATGAAGATCATTTTTTGTTGTGATAATTAAGTGTTCTCCCATCAAATAGCAATCCAATCAATCCCAAACTTCTAAAGACTAAATTTCTCGCAAATTGAAAAGTAAATGAAATAAAGTGCAACTGCAAGCGGAGTTGCAGCAATGGAGCTACAAAATGAAAGGAATCATAGTAACGTGAGTTACAACAACAAGGCTACAACGAGAGAGCAGCGGAAATGCAAATGACAACAATCAAGATCCGCAACACGTCTGTGATGATAACTCGAAAAAATAGAAACAATGTCGAATTACAGTTTAAGTTTTCCAATCCTTAACAGTAAGATATCCAATATCAATCACACATGAATTGCAATTATTGTTCTTCCAGATTTTAGGATTGCAGCAGACTGAGAAATAAAACAGCTACAGAATTAAATAATCAAAACTAAAGGTTAAATTCTACGCTGATATATAGGAAGTACCTAACTAAGTAGGGTTCCTTACCCCTTAGACAAGGCAAAGATCTACAAAATTGGAATCACACGATCACCAACACATCAACATGTGAATGGAAGCAGGAATGGGAATTATATTGAAAAAATCTAAAGATTATGATAACAATAGAATGTGATTACTAGAATAAATTCCTCCCCCTCAACTCTCGGAAAGATGAGGTTCTTGTATTGTATGACTAATGAATAAAATTACACAAGGAATGGATGGAAAGCCATGAGAATCTGGTTGTTCATCCGATTACATTGATTTTTCCAAACTTTAGTGAAGATCGGGTGTGTTTTGACTTGATAGGAAAATCGATTCTTCTTTTATTCACCTAATTCCCTCATGTCACCTTCCTATGTGAAGACCCTTTCCCAACTGTCGACTATAGTGTTAATTGTTGTGTTGGTGGACTTTGTACTCAGAATCGCAGCAATGGTAGACTCGAAGTCACAGCAACAGAGATTATTCTTGGAGTTGCAGCCATTGTCTGAATTTGCAGCACCAGAGAGTGTGCTTGGAGTTGCAGCAGTTGGATTGTGCAATGGTTACTTGGAGGTGTAGCACAAAGAGTGCACTTGGACTTGCGACAGATGGATTGTGCCTGGAATTGCAGCAACAGAAAATGCACTTGGAGTTGTAGCAGAGAGGTATTGTAGCCACTGTGAGGAGTTGCAGCTACTATACTACTCCTGTGTATCAGTATTAGTATATGAAATTAACAAGTTCCTTTAAGAAATATGCAAGAATAGCGTAAAAATGGCATATGGGGAAAGATTTGTACCTTAGTGACAAGGCAAACTGGATAAGGAAAGTATCAAAAAGGAAGTGATCATTGGAAAATGCTAAGAAAAAAGGTATTAGACAGGTGTTGAAAAGTATGTTAATTTAGGTACCCGTCATAAATCATTATGAAGGATCAACAATTTGACCTTATCTATGTGTCTACCCCATTGGCGGTTCGAGCCACCAATATTGTCAAAAATAACACCCATCCCAACACTAATGTTAACACCAATGTGAATTGCATGCCAAACCTTCCATTTATGGCTAGTATTAATCTGTTATATTTGACTAAGCTTGCTAATGATCATATCCAACATGACCCTATTTGGCCTACCATTCCCACCAAACTTCCCTCGGATATCCCAAAATTTGAGGGTTGGGTTGGAGAATATCCATGTAGCCACATAATGTCCTTTATGTTATGGAGAAAATATCACAGGTGGATGGTAATATCTCCCTAGGATATACCTAATGATCCTAGACAGATAGAGGGATAGACTTTTATTGTTTTCCTTTAGACTCGAGAAATTGGATTCATGATTAAACTAAGAATTGGTAGAAATAGCATACATTTTCCTGAAGGTTGTCCTTCATGTATCCTAGTTGTTGCGTATCTGAAGTTCCAGCTCCAGCCTCCACAACCTCCTTCTTGCACACAAAATACAAGTAATGTCTTCCTACTTCTCTTCTTGGTGTTAGAATCCTAGATCTATCTTGGATCTAACCTGATCTATAATGTAACAAATCAAATCTGAATATGTATGCATGAAAACAAACATACATAGCGGAAAATCAATGATCTATTAATCTAAAAAATGGAATTACATCACTACAATTACCTCGTGATTTATCCTTGATCCTCCTCGGCTCTTCAACCAAGCTAGGAAACCTGACTGCAACTGATGTAGATGGAGAAGCTCCTATGAATTTTGGCAGCACAGATTTGTAAATGCTTCTTCCTCCTCATGCTCAATATTTTCCTTCTTTATATATATATCCTTGGAAGAGGCTTGGGAGAGCTTTAGATATTCTAGAGACCAATGGATTCTCGAATTATGTGAGTTCCAAGGCTCATGCCATGAAGAACGAACTCATGCCTCGCTTACCTCTTTGAAACTCTATGAGTCTAGAAGGTTATAGAGGGTGTCGTGGGTTGCAATGTAATATGACAAGTGACACCCTTCAATAATGACCTAAATATTAACCTAGAGTTGTGTATTGGCTTTCATATTCTATTGGATTCCCTTCTGGCCATGTAGGGTGGAAATTAAGGCTATAAAAGATGTCCCCTAATGTGTGAAGTTAGGAAAGGAATGGATGGCCAAAACACATTACAATAAAATAGTATCCATATGAGACAGTGTGAGGAGAGAACAAAGAGGTTTGGTGGTCAAAGAGTACATGTAATCAAACACCAAGGACAAAATCATATATAGACCATCCCCTAGGTATACATACTCAGACTATGAAGAGTATCAAAGCATGGACACCAAAACAATACACGGTGGATCCATAACATGAAATGCAAGACCATGGCCACGAAAGAATGCATAGTGCATCCATGTCATCAAAAAGATCATAGACACAAGCCAATACAATGTGGATCTATGTCATCAATAAGATCATAGCCACGAGCAAATACAATGTGGATCAATATCATGACATATATATCAGAAAGACAATGAGCACTAAGGAAAGTGCCCCCAAAGTATTTAAAGTACGCATATACAAGAGATATGCTCCATCGCAACTTGGGAGGGGATGTTGTAAAAGAAGGATGTGGTCCCAATCCCAAGGTCTTCGTCCCAAACCCCAATAGTACGGATCTACAACATGCAAATAGATGAGTTGATGTCGAGCATGGTAAAAACCATCTGATTATCGGTTATTGATGTATACCATTATCAAACGCGAGGGGACTCACCGATGAGGAAGATGGACCCAAGGTACCTAGTACAATCTAGTGAGTGTGAATAGAGAATCTAATGTCGAACACTCGTAGAATCAATCAATCAAGAGTCAATGATGTAAAATCATTATCAATCACGAGGAGGCCTACCACTTAGGACTCCAAGCTCCAAGATACTAGCTGGTTTCTAGATCCCTCTTGAAACAACCCTCTAGTTTACTGAAAATTAAGTGTATGCGAATACAACTAAGTAGTTTTACTTTCTTTTTTTTTAAATAACAAGAGTGAATTAATCATAGCGCAATTAAGTAGAACAATTCAACCTGGGATTAAAGTTCTACACAACACAATAACACTCATCAATAACTAATGAAAACCTGACAATAATTTCAATGATTAAAAAATATAATAATGTGTACCCATACAATTTCGTTTATCTACTTTACTTAAGTTAGACAAATTTTACGCCTTATTTTATTTTATTATGTCATAACACAGGTCGTACTAATATTCCAATAAGATCATTAGAAATCATTAAAATCATACTTTTATATTCTTTTCATAATTATAAAACTTTATCATTTAATAACATAATTAATGATATTCCAATAAGATCATTCATAAACCATGAAAACCATACTTTTACCCTCTTTTTTTCTAAATATAAAAACAAATCATTTAATGACATAATAATCATAAAATAATAAAATAATGATATTCTAACCATCATTTTTAAAAGTTCATTAAAATCATACTTTTACTTTCCTTCCATAAATTTAAAAATTTAGATCATTTAATAACATAGTTAACATAATAATGGTATTCCGATAAAATTATTTATAAATCATTAAACCATTAATATAATCATTATTTAACTCTAAACAACGAATCAATAATCCATGTCACCTACATGTCATTTATACTTGTAAATTACAATGTCATTATACTATGAATATTACTACATAATTATGTATATATAGAGAAGTAAAACATGTAAGTAAATTAGAGGTTATAACTTACCTACATTGGTACTAATTGTTCAGTAATATTAATTACAATTTACTATTAGTTTTAGTTTATAAATAGCGTAGGAACAAGGCCTTAACAACGTCAAGTGGTAAGTGAAATTTTTCTTCAAATCAAAGAAAGAGGAAGAGCGCTTGGACAGAAAAGACGGACTCATAAACAATTCGGGCGACCAAAAAAGAGTTGAATAGATATTATTGGGTGCAATCGATCAAGACAAGAATAAAGACCGTTGGAGCAAAATTCTAGGTATTCAAATAGCACCAAAAAAAAAATAGAATATTCACTGATTAAAACACAAAAATGACTTGCAATAAACCTAAAGATTAAACAAGTGTTGCATGGCAGCTTAGTCCCTGCCAAGTTGGGATGGGAGTAAATGTGACCTAGTACAGGGATGTGGTTAGAAAGTTGAAATACATGCGGTTTGCTTGCAGAACATAGTATTCTCGAATTAGTTCTTCCTGAAAAATATAAAAAATTATCAACATTTGAAAGGTTGTTGGACACAAAATATTCAGAATTACCAAATTAGTTATCTTTAAAATAAGGGTTCCTGGACACAAAAGAAATTGAAATTTATGAAATTATAGGTTGCTCGACAGCATAAACTATACATACCAAAAAAATAATTTTATAAAGCAGATATTTAGTTTTATACATACGAAATATGTACTTTTATAATGGATCGCGGATTGTCGGGCTGGCGGGCTCAAAATTGGGCCAAATTGAGAAGTGGAGTTGCGAACTATAGAAATTTATTAGAAATTAATAAATTATACATACGAAATATCTACCTTTAATAAATTAGATATTTAGTTTTATACGTACGAAATTTGTACTTTTATAAAGTATGGGGACGAGATTTTATAGAGCATGCACGAAGCCCTCATTGGATACTTAGCCAGTATTTGGATCGTGGGTTCTCGGACTAGCGGGCTCAAAACTGGGCCTCTGATGTTCTGTGCCCTACAAATAGCATCGACAATTCCGCGATATACAAAATGAGACGCAGAGTTGCGGACTCTACAAATTTACCAGAAATTAATAATGTCTGTTACATATTTGTGGAAATTACATGAACATTTAAAAGCATATAATAGAATAGTAATAAGGTGTGTTACATTTAGTTTTCTTTAAAACTAAGGCTTTTCTTGGACAAAAAAAATATAGCATTGTCGAATTAGTTTTCTTTACACACATTTTATAGAGCATGCACGGAGCCTTCATTCCATACTTAGGCAGTTTTTGGATCGCGGGTTCTCGGGCTGGTGGGCTCAAAAATTGGCCTATGTTGTTCTATGCCCTAGAAATAGTACCGAGAGTTCCGCGACATACAAATTGACAAGTAGACTTGCGAAGTATAGAAACTTATGCTCTCATTAGATACTTAGCCATTTTTGGGATCGCGGGTTCTCGGGCTGGCGTGCTCAAAATTGGCCCTCTGATGTTTTGTGCCCTACAAATAGCACTAATAGTTCCGCGATATACAAAATGAGACGCGGAGTTGCGGACTCCACAAATTTACCAGAAATTAATAATGTATGTTACATATCTGTGGAAATTACATGAACATTTAAGAGCATATAATAGAATAGTAATAATGTGTGTTACATTTAGTTTGCTTTAAAACTAAGGCTTTTCTTGGACAAAAAAAATATAGCATTGCCGAATTAGTTTTCTTTGCACACGTTTTATAGAGCATGCACGGACAGCTCATTCCATACTTAGCCAATTTTTTGGATCGCGGGTTCTCGTGCTGGCTGGCTCAAAAATGGGCCTCTGTTGTTTTGTGCCCTAGAAATAGCACCGAGGGTTCTGCGACATACAAATTGACAAGCGGACTCGTGAACTATAGAAACTTATGCCCTCATTGGATACTTACCCAGTTTTTGGATCGCGGGTTCTCGGGCTGGCAGGCTCAAAATTGGGCCTCTGATGTTTCATGCCCTACAAATAGCAGCGACAATTCTGCGATATACAAAATGAGACGTGGATTGCGAACTCTACAAATTTACCAGAAATCGATAATGTCTATTACATATCTGTGGAAATTACATGAACATTTAAAAACATATAATAGAATAGTAATAACGTGTGTTACATTTAGTTTGCTTTAAAACTAAGGCTTTTCTTGGACAAAAAAAATATAGGATTGCCGAATTAGTTTTCTTTGCACACGTTTTATAGAGCATGTACGGAGCCCTCATTCCATACTTAGGCAGTTTTTGGATCGCGGGTTCCCGCGCTGGCGTGCTAAAAAATGGGCCTCTGTTGTTTCGTGCCCTAGAAATGGCACCGAGAGTTCTGCAACATACAAATTGACAAGCGGACTTGCGAACTATAGAAACTTATGCCCTCATTCGCAGGTTCTCGGGCTGGTGGGCTTAAAATTGAGCCTCTGATGTTCCATGCCCTACAAATATCACTGACAGCTCCGCGATATACAAAATGAGACGCGGAGTTTTGGACTCTACAAATTTACCAGAAATTAATAATGTATGTTACATATTTGTGGAAATTACATGAACATTTAAAAGCATATAATAGAATAGTAATAACCTGTGTTACATTTAGTTTGCTTTAAAACTAAGCTTTTCTTGGATAAAAAAAATATAGCATTGTCGAATTAGTTTTCTTTGCACACGTTTTTGGATCGCGGATTCTTGGGCTGGCGGGCTCAAAAATGGGCCTCTGTTGTTATGTGCCCTAAAAACAGCACCGAGAATTCCGTGACATACAAATTGACAAGCGGACTTGCGAACTATAGAAACTTATTATAAAATAAATAATGTTTGTTATATATCTCTGAAAATTACATCAACATTTAAAAACATACAATAGAATAGTAATAATGTCTGTTACATAGTTTCATGGCGGAAAACAGAAAGAAATTAGCATTCTCGAACTAGTTTGCTTGAAACCAAAGGGTTCTGGACAGAAGAGAAATCGAAATCTATCAAAGTATAGGTTTTTGGACACCCAAAAAGCTAGCATACAATAGAATAGTAACAACGTCGTTAAAGACAAAAAAATTAGCATACAATAGGACACAAGAAATGTAGCATATACGAATTAGTTTTCTTTGGAACAAACAAGAAAGGTTCCTAGAAACCCAAAATTTAGTATACAATAAAGGCATAGTCGAATCAGTTTTCTTTGGAATTTATCAAAAATTAATAATGTATGTTACATGTTTCTGGAAATTTAAATGCATTTGTCATATAGACTGGGATTGGGGATCCCGTGGACCATAAAAAGAAATAAGTACAAGAATTAGGAACGTCGAAAGAAGAAGTGCACGATGGTAGAGAGGAAGACCTAAAAAGAAGAAATTAGAAGTTATGAGTCTTCGGTTACAGTTTTCTATTTAAAGAGGTCATAAGTGGATTGATAAAGAAAACAATATGACGACATAGAATTAAAGTGGATTGATAAAGAAAACAAGATGCCAGTATAGTCTTACTATGAAGCCGATGCATTGTTGTTGCTGTCATCGATGGTTGGTGGAGTCGTGTTGATCGGTTGTTTCCCTTCCTGGAGGAGGTTGTCCATTATTTGTTGGAACCATTCTTCGATGTGGCTTTTCATGGGGGTTGTGTCGATTTCATCTCAGATTTCTATGTCGTAATGGTCCTTTTCTAATTTCCTTAGATCCATTGAAATACTATGCAGACTCTATTCAATGTCTTCATTGTGTGTTGCATAGTCCAGTACCCAGCGCTCGTGCTCATCTACACGATGTTCAATTATGTCGTAAAACTTTTCGAAAGACAACCCCTTTAAAATATTAACTTGTTCCTGGAAGGCTTCTTTGGTGATTGACAACGATTTGAGAATTAAGTTTGGATATTGAACCTCGTTGGTAGTTCCGGCTAAGTCCATTTGCAGCGGGCTTGTGAATAAATCTTCCTTTTCTGATATGACTTGTTTACATGATTTGACAATGAGCTCCAGGTTGTCAACTTTCTTTTGCCAACATGCTTTTACTTTTTTGGTCCGCTTTGGGGAGGGGAGTTTCTCTTGTCTTCTTTTTAGTTCCGATGTATTGACGGCATAGTTGGCAAAAGGGGCCAGTACCTGCTCACAGAAATGTTGTTCATTTCTTAAATTCGCCTCCAATTGTTGCAGGAAATCATTGGCCTTCTTTCTGAAGGAAACTAAATTTTGTGATGTTTCCCAGGCTTCTGTAAGTAGATGCATTCTTTTGTTGATGTTATTCTCTACAAGGGCTCTAGAGCATGCAAGGAGGGTAGAGGATTCTTTCATCTTGGTTGTAGTGGTATCAGGCACGATTTTTGCCAAAGGACTGCAAATTCTGGGGTTGCAATGAAAGTCTGCTCATATTCATTAAGGCGGCCTTTCAGATTGTCATTTTTCGTCTCAATTCCTCCAATGTTATCATGAGGAATTTCATCGGTTACCTGGTGAAATGAGGATATTTGGGACGGCTACATTTCCCTAAAGTTAATCTTTGTGCGAGATTTGTCTTTCATGTTTATTACATCTTTCTTTTCAATGACCATACTTTTAGATTGGTTGTCAAAAATAGCGCTCTGGATTACGAAGGATTCATCTACATCAAAAAAGTCAGTCTCAGATATTTCCACCGCATACGACCCAATTTTCTGCATGTGTTCGGTTTCAATTTCAAGTTGCAGTTTTCCACTTTCAATTTTGGGTTCCTCTACCTGCCCTGCATTGTTTTTTCTCTTCTTCTCCAGTGGAATTTTGTGAGAACTATCAATATTTATGCGAGGAGGGTTCTTATCTCCTCCTCCGCTCAAAGATTTATGGCTTGCTTTCTTACTGGGGTGGACCATCGAAGCGATGCTCCGTGATGTCGTGCTCTTGGGAATGTTGGTGGGGGACTGGGTACTCTTCTCACTGGATACTTTTCCATGTTGTCTGTACAATTCAGTCACGATTTGTAATGTCTCTGCGTCACAATCGGCAGAAGCAGGATTGTTGTCGACATTATTCCTGTCTTGGGTCAGTTGTTTATCGATAAAAGAGGTGTTAAAGCCAATAGCCAGTAAATGTTCTCGAAAGATGCCATTAGGGTCGAACCATTTTAGCCTTTCAGCATACGTTAGGTTCAATTTCTTGAAATGGGTGGCAAACTTGTCAATCTTGTTGATGTTTCTGCACACAAAGTCTCCGACTTTCCAGGGCAGAGGAATGAACTAGTTTTTTTCTTCTCATGGAAAAAATGCAACTAGTGGTTGTATTGCCTTGTTATTTCTGCAACAAACATCTTGTCTGTGATGTGGCATGGAAGGAAGGCAGGATTTTCCTTAGAGCCAAAGACCATGAGGACACTGTGATTTTTCTCTTGGTCAAGTGTGCCCTTCCTATTCAAAAACTTGGTTGTGTGGCCAAACATCCGCGAAGCATCCTTGCCTAACAGTAAATATTTGAAAACTGAGACAAAGCCATTAAAAACTTCATAAAAACAATGGGAGGCCTTGTGCCTCCACAGGGCCTCATACCAGAATGTTACTAGGTCGAATCCACAGTTTATTTTATTGGAAAGAGAAATTTTTGGAAACGGGCAGCAATGCACAATTGCGAAAATTAAGTAGGATGACATATAAAATTTATTTGATTATTTGAATCGTGACAACTGGGAATAGATCTCAATGAAAATTAGCTTCCCCAAATAGAAAATGTATTGTTCCTTGACTATGAAACACAAAATATAAATAATTATATGGGAAATGTTTATCGTGGATGCCTATCCCGTTATTCTTGTAAACAGTCAAGCAATTTCCCGGAATGGATTTCTAAACGAACTTACCTGCAACCTTGTGATATCTTCAGGAACTGTTGTCGGGTCTTCGAGGAAGTCGGCTAAGATGTCCATCTCGTTATCATGTTTTTCTAGAAACTGTTTGCAGTCTTGTCCTCAGAATGTCAATGTTGGCTTTGGCAATTTTAACATCTCACGAAAGACCTGAGGTGACAAAGAAACAGGAGAATGGTCACGCAGTGGAATAATTCTTTGGCCTGGAATATATTTTTTGGCGCACCAAGAGACCACATCCTTACAGTCAAAAACCTCAGGGACATAGCCTGCACGAGTGATTCTAGAGGTCCAAATCACTTTTTTATGGGCGGAATGGGATGAATAGTAAAAATATGCCTTGGACCACTAGAAGTTCTGGTCCTCGTGTGCGAACATATTTATTGTATCTCCACAAAACTGTTGTTGACCTGTTGCCATAAGTCTACAAGAACGTTTGTTTGCTCCAGACGATGAATGAAATGAAAAGTTGGAAGGGATAATATAATCCTGCGCAAATTTTTCTCTAAAGCGTGTGAATGGGAGATGTCCTCGAGACTTTCGTTGATTAATGACAATTTGGACGGTTATTGCATGATGCGTTGTTAACATTAAAAACTAGTAATTGCATACATAGAAAATGCGAACATCGCAGATATTGCAATCAGCGATTAAGCATTGTAGATTTCTTGAGCAGCCCAATACGACGACGTGTGTTCGAGATGAACAATCGGAAGGAACAAAATAACTCTCTGCACATGTTGGTTTAATGCGTAGTCATGGGAGATCTTCTCGAGCATTTTGCCCATTAAATACAATGTTGACGATTCTTGCATGGTCACCTGTTAGCATTAAAGGTTTCTAATTGCATAGTAAGAAAGTACGGAGTTCACGGGCACGGGAAAAAAATAGCTACAAAATAGGGTTGCAAGGTACAACCATTGAAGGTGAGGGTGCGAGGGTCAATTTATATGTATCGAAAAAAATTTAGTGCAATGCACGTAACAGCGAAGAGGGTATGGTAGGACAGTCAGAAGGACAGGAAGTTAGTGGGGATGGAAGGCAGGGAGAGATACTTTGAAACATTTGTGAGTCGTGGTAGAGTGAAAAGCGGATGATGTCGGAATGCGATAGTCAATTTGCATATTGCGCAGGGTGTGATGCCACCTGTTTCGTACCTCTGTGTCCAGTTGTCACTACTAAGAGCTAATTTAGTATTGAAAATAATTTTTTAGATACTGGTAGATACTTCATAGGTATTAGCATATGTAAACAATGGAAATCTCGACCCCGCCAACCCTGCATTCTATGTGTCAATTTGTATATCACAGAACTAGAAGAGTTGTTAGGAGAACACGAAACAATAGAAGTGCAATGTTGATTTAGCCAGTCCACAGGCCCGCTTGTCAATTTCTATATCGCAGAATTCTTGGTGCTATTTTTAAGACACACAACAATGGAGACCCAATTTTGAGCCCGCCCGCTCGAGAACCTGCCATCGAAAATGTCACTAGGTATGGAATGCGGAATCAATACATGCTCTATAAGATATCATGTCCATACTTCATAGTCCCATAATACACGGGAAGAAAAAAAGGGAAAAAGGACGAAGTAGTTAGCAGTGGAATTGTAGATCACGAAAATTTTGAGTGGAAGATGTATATAACGGAACAAAGTTCAATTGCACCAACTCGGCAACTGCGGTTATAAAATTCACTAAGTATGAAAAGGAACATCGGGCGGTCCAATTCGCCATGTGAGGATATAGATGGAGATGAAATTGGGGCCAACCCAATAACTGTGGACATAAAATTGGCAAAGTCTGGAAAGCAACAACGATCGGTCAAATTCGTCATGTGATTATATAGATGGAGATAAAGATGTGTCAACCTGCCAACGTTGGGGTTGCACATTTTGTGAACCCGGCAACAAGAGGATCCAAAATAGGTTGCGAAGGTGTCTACAAAAGACGCGAGGCCCCAACGTTCTAATTGTATCGCTCTGAATATTTGAATACATAATCTGTAACACGGAAGAGCGGACGATGTTAGAATCTGGTAATCAATTTGTATTCGGTAGCCTAGTTATATACTTAGTCGCGTTTCTATGATCGCGGGTTCCAACGTTGGCGTGTTGACATATCTTCATCTCCATCTATATCCTCGCATGGCGAATTGGACCGCCTGCTGTTCCTTTTCATGCTTAGTGAATTTTATGCCCACGATTGTCAAGTTGGCACAATTCAACTCTTCTACTTCTTGTTTCATCATCTACATGTACCACTCAAAATTTCTGTGATCTACAATTCCACTGCGAACTTCTCCGTCCTTTTTCCCTTATTTTCTTCCCATGTATTATGGGACTATAAAATATGGACATGATATTTTATAGAGCGTGTACGGATTCTTCATTCCATACGTAGCGAAATTTTGGATCGCCAGTTTTCTGGCGTGCGGGCTCAAAATTGGGCCTCCATTGTTCTGTGCCCTACAAATAGCACCCCGAATTTGGCGATATACAAATTGACAAGTGGACCTTCGGGCTGGCGGACTCAACATTTCACTTCTATTGTTCTGTGTCCTCCAAACAACGCTCCCAGTTTCACGATATAGAAATTGACACATATGTGAACCTGCCAACGCTGGGGTTGCACATTTTGTGAACCCAACAACAGGAGGATCCAAAATAGGCTGTGAAGGTGTCTGCAGAAGACGAGAGGCCCCGACGTTCTAATTGTATCACTCCGAACATTTGAATGCATAATCTGTAACACGGAAGAGCGGACGATGTTGGAATCCGGTAGTTAATTTGTATATTGCGACATTTTGGATCGCGGGTTCTCAGGCAGGCGGGCTCAAAATTGGGCCTCCATTGTTTCGTCCCCTACAAATAGCACCCAGAATTCCGCGATATACAAATTGACAAGCGGATTAGCAGACTCAACATTGCACTTCTATTGTTTTGTGTCCTCCAAACAGCGCTCCCAATTTCGCGATATAGAAATTGACACACGGAATGCAGACCTGGCGGGGTGGAGATTGCCATTGTTTACGGATGCTAATCCCTATGAAGTATCTAACAGTGTCTAAAAAATTATTTTGAATACTAAATTAGCTCTTAGTAGTGACAAATGGACACAGAGGTACGAAATAGTTTGGATTGCACAAATTTTGAGTGGAAGATGTATATAACGGAACAAAAAGGAACAAAGTTCAATTGCGCCAACCCAGCAACCACGGGCATAAAATTCACTGAGTATGAAGAGGAACAGTGGGCGGTCCATTTCACCATGCGAGGATATAGATGGAGATGAAATTGGTGCCAACCCGGCAACCGTGGACACAAAATTGGCCAAGTATGGAAAGCAATAGCGGTTGGTCGGATTCGTCGTGTGATTATATAGATGGAGATAAAGATATGTCAACCCGCCAACACTGGGGTTGCACATTTCGTGAATCCGACAACAGGAGGATCCAAAACAAGCTGTGAAGGTGTATGCAAAAGACGCGAGGCCCCGATGTTCCAATTGTATCGCTCTGAACATTTGAATGCGTAATCTGTAACATGGAAGAGCAGACGATTCGGAATACGGTAGTCAATTTGTATATTGCAGACCTTGCAATCCCAACTATTTTGTACCTCTGTGTCCAATTGTCACTACTAAGAGCTAATTTAGTAATCAAAATAATTTTTTAGATACTGTTAGATACTTCATATGGATTATCATCCATAAACAATGGCAATCTACACCCCACCAGCCCTGCATTCCATGTGTCAATTTCTATATCGCGAAACTGGGAGCGTTGTTTGGAGGACACGAAACAATAGAAGTGCAATGTTGAGTCCGCCAGTTTGCAGGTCCACTTGTCAATTTGTATATCACGGAATTATGGGTGCTATTTGTAGGGCACAGAACAATGGAGGCCCAATTTTGAACCCGCCGGCCGAGAACCCGCGATCCAAAATGTCGCTAGGTATGGAATGCGGAATCTGTACATGCTCTATAAAATATCATGTCCATATTTTATAGTCCCATAATACAAGGGAAGAAAATAAGGGAAAAAGGATGGAGAATTTCGCAGTGGAATTGTAGATCATGGAAATTTTGAGTGGTAGATGTAGATGACGAAACAAGAAGCAGTAGAGTTGAATTGCGTCAACTCAGCAAGCGCAGGCATAAAATTCAATAAGTATGAAAAGGAATAGTGGGTGGTCCAATTCACCATGCGAGGATATAGATGGAGATGAAGATAAAGTATGTATCCAGAAAGAAATAACAAGCGAGAAGAAGAAAAGGCTAGTTCATATGCACCGATCCGGCAACCACGACCATAAAATTGCCTAGGTATGGAAAGGTCCAGCAATTGGTCGGATTCGTCATGTGAAGATACAGATGGAGATGAAGATATGTCAGTGCGCGAACCCTACAAATTCCCATCATAGAAAGACGATTAAGTATAAAACCAGAAATCCATAATGGACAGGAAAAGCAAAAGGAGAAAAGAGATAAGTATCTGACAGTCAAAAAAACCTTTTTTTTCACTTATTAATCGCAAAGTTTTTGAACCCCTGCTGGGTTCTCACTAGTAAAAGCATTAAGTGCATATCACTAAAGTTCTTTGGTTGTAAGATGTATATGAAGGAACAGGGGACATAGGTGTTGGGTACCGCGAACTCGGGGCCTGGTGCCCAGATAACTGGCTAAGTATTGGCCAAGACAAAGGTTTGATATCTATTTCAATAGTATTCATACTAGTATCTATTAATGGAGAAAGTTTTCATATTTATCTGATTAGTATTCATACTAATATATATTAATGGATTGTTTTTGTTTCAAATGCATATGATCTCCCAATTTGCAAGATGCTCTTCGATTTGCAAATTTCGTTGAAAGCACGAAAATTTTGACTGCAAGATGTACATAGCGCAACAAGAAACATGAATTTGCATTGTGGTCTCAATGAGATAAACTCCTTATGATCTATTCATCTTGTATTGTTTGCAATGACATGAGCAAACGTCGACTCTCCATAAACATCAATATCTAAATTAAATTAAATACATTCAATATTTGGTGTGACTTAAGTAATTAAAGCATAAATTGCAAACTACGGAAGTTCTTTGGCTGCAAGATGTATATGATGGAACAGGGAACACAGTTGTTTAATACCGCAAACCCAAACATAATTGCCTAAGTTTTTTGTATTTATTCCAATAATATTGACATTAGTATATATGCACGGATATTATCAAATAGAATAAGTTGCAATATATCCAACATATTGAACAGGAACATTGCGTCAACAGTTGAGCTGCTTATGAAAAATTATTCTTAAATGTAAAATGTAAAGAAAGAACAGACCAGTCTTTATTTAGATTGAAGTAGTGAGCAGCTGAAAGTAAAGCTTCTCATTCATGTTTAACAACACAGGGGAAGAAGGTACAAAATACAATTAAAACAAATACCAAAAATTGGAAAATACTGAAATATGTACATTTTTGGGTTTTGTACTTAATCAGTGTTTCCAACTACATCTATCCCAGTTTTTTGAATACCTTGTCTCTTCCAGATATGTCCTACTTGCAATGGTTGCTTATTAAACATTCCATTCTTTGTCAAGTATTAATTTCCCTCTGTCGTCGAAAAGTTGGGGTTTAAGGTGCTTTCCTTCCAATGTTCCTGACCCTTGACATCTGAGACAACTTAGAAATGCGATTCAGGCCGATTTCAAATTGGACAGAGTCATTTTATGTCACAACAGCTATGGCAGGGGAAAAAACTTCAAGTACGCAGTGACTGGTATTCTCCCTGTATTCGATCATCTGTTTGGTTGAAAATCCTGCCTGAGGATTTGTATGTTGAACTTCTTTGCTTTATTACAGTAAATTGGAAGAAACGTTCAACCCAGATGCAAAATGCAAATCTGTTGAGGTACATAACTTCTTCATGCAGCAGACGTGTGGAAAGTGCATCAAATTCTACAGAACGCACCAGCACAGGTCTGGCAAGTGTATCAAATGTTGCAGATGGCATCAGAATATATCTTTCCTCGTAGCGGTGGAGGTGACGCCGCAACTACACCCAAAGGAAACCAAACAAACTTTGACAAAGAACATGGCTTTCTATCAATTCGGTTACCAGACCCACATGTAGCTCATCAAACTTTGAAATAGACACTTTTGCAGTGATCATATGTCATTTTATCCACCCATACAGTTTATGTTACCCGCCTCTGGTTACATTCGCAAATGGAGGAATATTTCGTGTCATTTACGAACATGACAACCCATTTTGAAAGCCATTGTAAATGCGTCACCCCTGAGGAAAACAAATTCTTCTGGGATATATACAATTCGATACACTTTCCAAATCTGTGTTGTTGGAAGAAGCTATATACTCAAACAAAGAACTGTTTTGCACGCGACCTCAAAATCCATTACAATTCCCAGCAAGAAAACAAAGAAGTTCAACAAACAAATCTCCAGGCAGCCTTTTCAACCAACCAAAGCATCAAACACAGGGAGAAACCAACCAGAACATACTTGTTCTTTTTTTTTCATTCTCTCTGAGTTTCTCTTGTATAACAGAGTTTTTTTACTCAAAGCTCACGTCACATAAAACCAGTCTCTCTTCTTTCACCTGCGCATCAATCGCATCTCTAAATTGTCTTACATGTCCATGACCAGGAACACTTGAACGAAGGCACCCTAAAGCGCAACTCTTTGATGATAGAGAGAAATGGCAATAAGTATTTACAAGCAACGTTGGATGATCTTCCGTAGATTTTTTGTTGATTCGTTTTAATGACAGATGTTTTCGATATTTTCGCTTATTAATGCCAATCTTTTCGAATATGTACGTTGAATAGTCACTAGCAGCACGTATTAAAATTCCCATATCCGAGCAAATTCTCAAATCTAACATCTAATATATGCACAATATTAAAGAAGGACATGACGTCAAGGCCTCTGTGGGTCACACGTTCATGAACTATGCTGAAGCTTTTAAGAAAACTAAAATTGCACAAGCAAAATATATATATATTTGCAAATTCAAAATGCAGGCAAAAAGAAATTACCAGATCCCATAATATTCGCCTGCCTATTCATTTTAATGGGAGATGTACTCGAGGTTTCCAGTTATTGAAGCCCATTTTTTCGAACCTGTCTGGTCAGTTCTGACTTTTGAAAGCATATTTAATGTGTATTGGGAAGCGGTGAAGGTAGCGGGGATGGGTCCCTATGTAACAGATGGTTCCACTATTTTTTTGTCTTTTTCTCCGCGAGCATATGTAAATCGTACGTAAAGAAAAGTAATTTGAGAATGCTAATTTTTTTGGACATGAGCCTTTGAAATTCAAATAGTCTGCAAGTATGATTGTCAATTTGTATATCGCGGAACTCTGTGTGTTATTTCTAGGACACGGAACAACAGAAGCTAAATTTAGAGCCCTCCACCCCGAGAACCCGCGATCCAAAAAATGCTAACTATTTTTTTTGTGTGTTTTTGTCCACCAGCGTATGTAAAACGTACGCAAACTAAACTATTTCGAGAATGCTAAATTTTTTGGACACCAGGCCCTTCAAATTCAAATAGTCTGATTGTCAATTTTCAATCAACTACCCCGAGAACCCGCGATGCAAAAACTAGCAAAGTATGGGATGAGGGCTCTATGCATGTTTTAGATATCTACTTTATAAAATCGCATATTTCCTATGTTTAATTTATGTTGTCCAAGAAACCTATAATTTCATAAATTTCAATCTCTTCTGTCCAGGAGCCCTTCTTTTAAAGAAAAATAATTCAAGAATGCTAATGTATACACTGAACACGACCTTGCAAAACTCTTTGTGCTATTTGCAGGGAACGGAACAACAGAAGCCCAATTTTCAACCCGCCACCCCGAGAACCCGCAATCATTAACTTATGTTGTCTAGGAAACCTATAATTTCATAAATTGCATTCTCTTCTGTCCAGGAGTGCTTCTTTTAAAGAAAACTAATTCGAGAAAGCTAATGTATACACTGAACAAGACCTGTCATAGTTCGATAGAACCTATCCACGAAGCCGCATCCATAAAACTAGCTAAGTATGCAACCAAACGACGGTCGGTCGAAACGACCACAGAAATGCGAGAAACTATAGTCAAAAATGCAGTTTACAAGAGGAAAATAAAAGGGAGAGAACAACTATATCTCCCACACAGCAAAATGCACTCTCATAACTATGAAACCATAGCAACACAGAATCCATGGAAAAAGCATCAGCAGTTATGAAATATACTTTGAGGCCGACAAACTCTGCTTCAATGCGTAAGAGATGCAATTTACATCGTCTCCAATTTTTTACTTTGTTATTTTATCTTAATAGTATTCTATGCAAACTCCACTACAAAAAAAAGTAACCAGAGATCCAACTGCAGATACAACATCCCAACATTGCAAACCTTGGGAAAACAAGAACAAGCAGCAAATAAGAACCCAAGTGCAGGCGCAGGACCGGAACCCTGCAAAGTCAAATCAAGCAACAATAAACAACATACAGCGAAGAAAGAAGCAAGCAACAACCACTCCCCCGGGCAAACGTGCAAACTACAACAACACGAACAAGCAAGCAAGAACAACAACAACATGCAAATAAGAAATCAGTGCCATGCAAAAAACAAGCATGGACCAATGACCCAGCAATGCTATGAAGAAAATGTCATGTAACAAGCCTGTTAAGCAACCATTCAACACTACCAAACCTGTTAGGTAAACATTTAAGTCTGTCAGAAATACTTTGTAAACATTTAAGAAAAAAATTCAATGTGGCAGATCTCTGACGTATCCCAAAAAAATTATTATATTTTTTGTAACAATAGTTCGAACACCAGAGAATGTATTGGAAGGCCAAACTTTCGATATGCAACCATATCAAACATTGCCATAAATTTAACTAGCATAAAATG
>ML780720.1:423405-438940 GCA_009831015.1 Picea engelmannii
AAGATGTAATGTCAGACCTATAAAGTTTATGTCACTATAATAGGGGTTTCAACTATACCTCGGGGAGGAGATGGAAAAGGAATATGTCCATTAGATGATCCTGCCCATCAATTACATACCGTTGAAGGAATAATGTGGTTATTATGGGGTTGAGAAGAAGATTCTCGAAATTTGATAGTACACATATGTGATGTTCCTTTAGATGGAATAATTGATGGTGGTACAAAGATGTGACCAAGCAACGAGGGGTTCCTTGGGATCTTTGAAAACTCTTGGACCAACTTTAATAAAGGAAGCCATGGAAAGAATCCCTTCAAGAGTCAATAAAACATTGTCAGGATTAGATGTTGACTTAAGATCGTGATATGTAAGTTGATCGAGTGTCACAACATTTCCTTGGTGGGGAAACATCACAAGATGAAAAACCATAAGGGTAACGACCTTCATAGTGTACATATAGTTACATTCTAATAAAATGTCACAGTCGAGTTGGGTGTCTACAACTTCAATGTCTATCACGATAAGTTCAATGAAAACATTTTGTAAAAATTCCTTGTGATTGGAAAATATGACCTTCATATGTACAAAGGGTCATAAGAAGGGTATCRATTCCACATAACCTAACTTTTTTCCAAATGTAAGTGGACATAACATAAGTAGATGCCTCCTCATTGATAATAAAATGGTGAATGATCAAGCTTTTTTATGGTTACCGRTACCTAAAATGTAACAGATGAAGGAAGATGAAATTCCACTTGATCTAAATTGTTAGTGATTAATCAAGTGTCGGATGGATCAACTACACCCAAAGTTGAAAGTAAGAATTTGCATTGCAAAAGGTAATTTTGAGAACTTCTAAAGTGGACATAGTAGCAACAAATTGTACCAATTCCTCCATCACACTATTATTGTGGGAAACCCTTGCATTAGGATTATGAGTGGTATGATGCAAAGGCATCTTTGGTACCTTGGGGGAAATGTCAAAATTTGGTTGCAGTATTTTCAAAGTGTTGGTTGTGGAGTCTGATTTTCTTCCTGATTCAGAGGTTTGTTTCAGCCGTGCTTAGACCCCATTCCCTAACGGGGGGTGGGGTGTGGGGGGGATTCCCCCCCCCATAACTGTCGCCAGGGGGTCCAAGGGCCGGGGGGGGGGGGTGACGACAATTTTTGTAGCCCCCCCTGGTGGGGGATTCAGGGGCAGCGCCCCTGAAGCGAAATATTATAAAAATTTTCCTTGTAAAATATTGTAATTTCATAGTCAATCTGGACCATTCATTATAAGGTCGCATATTTGACGGTAGTTATTATTTTTAGGGATTTTTTTCCCTAGAAGGCAACCCTCTCTTATGAGGGAATTGTATTGGGGTTGTGTATTATCGTGAATGTTGTATTATGAGAGGAGACTATGAGAGAAAGAAGAGGAAGTTATAGCAGTTGAGTTGTAGGTTGTATCCCTTCATTTTGCTGGATAATAAAAAGGAAGCACCTGGAAATTTCTCTCGTGGACATAGCACACACTGGGTGAACCACATATATATGTGTCTCTATTGTATTGTGTATCTTATGTGTTTTATTTCCGCATTTGTTTTATTTTATTGCTCCGTGATCTTGTTTTTCTAACACAAAGGGACATTAGTTGGGGGTGGGTCATCCTCCTTATATAGAGGTGTAAGTTCAAGTGGCATACCATATCAATGTATTCGTGTTTGAAGATTGAATTTCATAGAGTTCATACAAATGTTTTAGAAAAAGGGATATCTAGGATAGATAAGGTCAAATTGTTGAGCCTTCATAATGGATTCTTCCTTAGTTTGAGGCATGGTCAATGCAACATCCTTAGCTGTGATAGGGAGAAGGGATTTCATAAACTAATCTAAGAAGATGGAATCATCTAACTCAATTTTACATAAGATCCTTCTTTGACACCATTCATGGATATGGTCTATAATATGAGTGGTTGTACTCTGATGACACCAAATAAGGACCTCAACTCCCTCATCATATCTAATAGGAAACTAAAAAAAGGTTAAGAATGTTGTCACCATGGACACAAAATTGAGATGTGACCTTGCAGGTGTTCAACATAAGATTTTGTAACAACTTCAGTGAGGGCACATTGAAACGAGTGTAACCTTATAGAATCGTTAATGACACTATTTGAGGAATACCATAGGTGAAGGTGTTATAGCTTTAATTTCCATCCTACGGGGCTAGAAGGGAATCCAACATAAGATGAAATCCAAGACACAACTCTAGCTTAATATTTAGGTCATTGTTGAAGGGTGTCGCTTGTCATACATAGGACAACAAGCGACTAGTTGCTAGTCAACTATAGTGCAACCCAAAACACCCTCTTAACTTTCTATATTCATTGAGTTTTGAAGAGGTAGGTGAGAGATGAGTTGGTTCTTCATGGCATGAGCCTTGGAACTCACATAATTCGAGTATCTATTGGTCTCTAGAAGATCTAGAAGCTCTCCCAAGCCTCTTCCAAGGATCTATATAAGTAAGGAAAATCTTGAGCATGAGAAGGAAGCATCATTTATAGATCTATGCTACCAAAGTTTAGAGGAGCTTCTCCATCTACATCAATTGTAGTCAGGTTGCATAACTTACAACTGAGGAGGAGCAAGGAGCAAGGGGAAAAGAGGAATGCATCTACATCATGAAGTAATTGCATTGATGTAATTCTATTTTTCACATGAATAGATCATTGGTTTCCCCTTATGTATGTTTGTTTTCATGCATAAATATTCATATATGATTTGTTACATTATAGATCAAGTTAGATCCAAGCTAGATCTAGGATTCTAACACCGAGAAGAGAAGTAGGAAGGCATTGCTTATATTTTGTCTGTAAGAATTAGGTTGCGGAGGTTGGAGCTAGAACTTCGGATCTGCAGCAGCCTGGATATACGAAGGACAACCTTTAGGAAAATGTATTCTATTTCTACCACTTCTTAGTTTAATCATGAATCATATTGCTTGAGTCTAAAGGAAAACCATAGAAGTCTATCCCTCTGTCTTTCTAGGATCAATAAGCAGATCCCAGGGAGATCTTACCATCCATCCATGAGATTTTCTCCATTACAAAACTGGTGACTCCATAGGGAACAAATCTTTGATTCTTCTCTACTATAGAATCCCTTGCCTTTTATCCTCTATTTTAATTTGTTTGTTTTCTTCCCTGCTACTCCCTTAGAGGTTGGATCCCTAAGATCTAATTAGATTTGAGTCAGATCTCTCTTCTTGGAAAATTTTGTAGGGTGTCTCTTGTTGCACCACGGTTAACAGACGACTAGTCACTTGTCTCAGGTCATTTGACCCTCGACACCCCCTTTAAATTAGGAAAACTGTAGAATGCCCAAATTCTCGCGATCAAATCTGGTTTCTCTGGTCTTTGGGCTCTATGATTGATATGTTCCCATAGATCTAGTCTTTGATTGAGTCCTTTTGTCACAACATTTGCCTTCGATTTCGGTTTGAAGTGTGTTTGTGTGGCTTGTTTGGATTGCTTGTGAAAGGTTTCTTGTTGTCTAGTGATCTGTTGAAGTTGGGTAGTGCTCCCAATAGAACTGGTTAGATCTACTAGTGTCTTGTATTGATTGCATTTGGTGTGTTTTCCCTCTTGTGATTAGTGCTCATTAGTAGATCCATTTGTATAGGTAAGTTTTGGGTGAGATTCTTGTAGAGTCATTGGAGTGGTCCTTTTCAACATCACTACCAATTTCCTACATCCCCTGCTTGTTGATTTGCTGGTTTTGCTTTTGCACATTGTGTTCTTGATTAGATTAAGAAACCCTTTGCATTATATTTGGAAAAATGAAAAAAAAACTCTTTGCTTTCTTATGAGATTTTGAACCATTAAAAACAAAGTGCATCGTTGAAGTGTTTGGTTTGAGATCTTAGAAAAAGTTTGGATCTGATTTGTGTTGCATGGTTGCTTGGTGTTTGAGTTTGCATTTAATTCATTGAATTGAATAAGTGCATGCACATCCTTACATTTCTTTGGTTGGGTCAAGAGTAATCACCATAAAAGTTTTGTCCATCTCCCCTTTGACATAAACAACAACCATAAGAAAAGATTCGTAAAGCTAAAATCAACTAGACTCTTTTCATTGCTAGCGAACCGACAATAGATAGGTTTAGGGCCTTGGAGTAGGATTGGAGAGTAAACTCTTCAAGGCCACCAAAACGAAACCTAGAGTCATTAAAGAGTGTAAAATCCATTTTTGCAACAAGTGTAGGGAAGCTCCTCTAACACATGAGTCAAGCACGAGGTCGCATCAGAGCAAGTAGGGAGATCACCCCTCTATACTTGTTTTGGTGTTTGCAGTATCACTTCAATTACTATGTATATGGGGGTTTGGTTGGTGTCACGCCTTTGTGTGAGGTAATGCCTTCGATCCTTCGGGCTTAGTTACCCTGCCCTTACATGTGTTCGGACATGCAACTGTTCACCCGATCATTGATTGTGAGGTGGTAGCATTAGTGGCCATTCCTAGGTAGCCTACATAGCAACTACATGTGGGACATTTCTGTAGTACCTAGGGTAGACGTTCGTTCACTATCTCAGTTCCCTCGAAGGGTGCTTGCCTTAATAAAGGGTGCTTTCTTTAGTGAGGGCTGTTTTGCATCATTCATCATAACTACTCCTCATACCTTCACTATCCAATCTTGTGGGGACTTCATCTCCCCCAGAGGGTTGGTTTTCAGAAGGCCTCATGAGCCATTGATTTGCTTATTGTTGGCCTAGATTTGTTAGGGGTGTGCTCTTTGGTTGCGTATCTACGTCAGCCTTAGGTTGAATTGTGTTTTGATTTGCACATATTGTTTTCACCGTGGCTGAATCACCACATCAATCCCATTGGTTACAAGGACTAAAACAAATCACAGAGGTATAATCACCTCTTAAGAGACATGAGATAGGTGATTGCGAATTTGAAGAGTCCCATCTTTCGTTTGGGGACACTGGTTTGGTTGAAGTGGAAGTGGTCAATGAAAGTCCTCCAACAAACTTTAACCCTCCTTTGCCTAATCTTGAAGCACTCGTAGTTATCTAGGTAAGGGAGCTTTTTAATGAACCTTTTTCTTTGTTCGATGATCCTTACACCGTGTCAGGATCAAGTGTTTCATTTAGTGTGGCTAAGCCATTGAGTCCATCCACAAGTAGGACTGGGGGCATCCCTATGATTTCAACATTACCTTCCCTTAGTACCATTGGACCTACACCATATATGCCTTTTTCTACAGGTCCCTCCATCCGGGGGAAACCGACCATGTCTTTTTTTCCACTCGTTAGTCTATCGAGCATTCCTATGCCCATCCCATCCATTTCGATGCTCACATCTAGATCTTCTTCCGGTGGGGTCCGAGTCTTGGTTTCATCATGGGAGGTGGAGTTCCTTCCACCTCAACCATTCTTATGAGTGGCCCGACATTGTCAGGTGTTGGTTACCTTTTGGATGGAATATTCCTAGTGGTTTTGAAGCTGTCCCTAGTTAGGTTGGGGGCAACAATATCTTAAGAGGGTTTAATTTCCCATGGGTTATCACACCTTTATCTGGGGGAACATCCCTTGGGGGCAATTTTTCACAATGGGGAGGCTCTCCCTTTATTCAAATCTATGGTCTTGGGGGATTCTTCCCCAAGATTGGTTTTGGGAACACTTTTCCTTTAGGGTCTACATCTACCCCTGTGGGCATCCCCCTTGAGGGCATATTTTATCCCAGGCAAAGTCATGCTCCTGGAAGTGCCACCATCCTTGGGGGAATTTACTCTTCTGGAACACCACAACCCTCCGGTAGTACTAACATCAGGAACTTCATCTTCATCCCAATATTCTTTTTCTTATACTTCGTCACCTTTCCTTGTAACGTTAGACTTGCTTAATTTGTCACATTTAACAAATAACCCTATTTCCCATAACCCTTCATGGTCTATCATGCCTACTAAGTTACCATCATGGATTCCCAAATTCAATGGAAATACGAGAGAAGACCCCTCCATGCACATCATGACATATCATTTGTGGTGCTCATCTAATTCATTGATGCATGATAGTGTGAGGTTGCATCTTTTTAAAGATCCCTAAGCAAAAGTATTGCCAAATGGTATATTGAGTTAGAAGGTGCTTCTTTCAAAAGTTTTAATAACTTGGAAATGACGTTTTTAATGCATTACCAATTTCCCATATGATATGAGATTAGAATAGAGCTCTTGACATCTCTTAGACAAGATACCACCACTCACATATTTGATCACACACATGAGTGGAGGCGAAGATCTAGGATGCTCAAGACCCAAATTTCAGACAAACTCCAAGTTCCTCCTACCACCCATTACCAAAGATGTCACTATGGTCGGGGTGACTATTGAGGAGCAAGCCATCATGTGTGCCCAACACTTGGATTTTATTTACTCTTAGTCGGGTACTCTTTATGATATTATCCTGCATGATCCTAGGCCATTGACAGATCCTAAAAATCCAAACCTAGGAGCCCATGCCGATGGTGTGGTGGGTTTTGTTTTCCATGCCTCTGTGGGCCAGTTAGCTAACCAGATGGGTCACATGTCTATCTTGTCACACCCATCAACTTATGGCTCTAATGCTCAAATTGCAGTGGTCCCTACTCAGATCTCTGAGCTGAATTTGGTGCAATCCACGCAACCGAAGATCCCTCAACAACCTGGAGGAAAGAAGAAGAGGAATAAAATGAAAATTTCCAACACTGAGCAAGGGATCACTCTCGTCCAAAAAAATCAAGGGGGGGGAGGGGGGATAGAAAAAGAAGAGTCGGTTCCCCTACATAATTTTTGGGGAGGACCACCCTACTCATTGGTGTCCAAGGAAGGATGGGATCCATCAGTATTTGTCTCATCAAAGGGCCCCCCAAGAGCCCGTTGTCCTAATTCATCCCTTTTCCCCTCAACCTCAACACATGGTTGCAACAAATTTTTCCTATCCGTAAGGGGGCATGGAAGGTACCTCTCAACATGAGGGGTCATCCTCAAATGCTTCCATTTTCGTGTGTGACCAGGTAATCAACTTGTAGACTTGAGCCAAGAACTATGACAATTCCGAGCCTACTCCTATTGTTCATGAATCAACATCTTCTTCCTAGCTTGGTGGCCCTCTTTAGATTGAGAAGACATCCTTTGACACACCGCTTCACCCCTCGAAGGGAATTCTTCGATGCACGACACACAATCCCAATTCATGGGCCACCCACAACTACACTATTTTGAAAGACTTGGCCTAGGCACCATGTGATATGTCTGCACTCGAAGTCCTCCAAAGCTACCCCGCGCAGTGGAAAGCCTTGTTGTTTTCCATAGGCCGGGTTGATCCCTCAGAGTCGAGTTTTATAACCTTTGATTATGATCGGATTCATCATAGGCTTTCCCATCAAATCGCTTTCCAAATGAAAGTGAGATCGATGGGAAACAATATTTTTCGCACTTTGATTGATGAAGGAGCGTCAACTTGTATTATGTCTATGTCCTGTTAGAAGGCCCTCAACTCTCCAAAGCTCAACACATCTGCAACATTGTTGAAATTATTCGATTGACATATGTTCCAACCATATGGGATAATCATCGCCTTACCCATTGAGTTAGGTGGCAAGACTATCTATGTTCCTATGGAGGTCGCCGATACACCTCTTGAGTACAATCTGTTACTCGAGCGGACTTGGTTCTATGAGATGACTGCAATTGTCTCATCAACATTTAGGGTCTTAAGTTTCCCTCATTAAGGGAAAATAGTGACGATTGATCAACTTATGTTCTGCACCCCAGACCTTGGATCCAATGCAGGGTCTAATGTACCCTTTGTCGGTGATACCCAACAATCTTACATGAATGTTGGTGCGGGAATGTTCAAATAATCTTCACTCATGGGAACATTTCCCTTCCCCCACCACCTCATATTGCGAACATTGCTCCTATCAACATGATTTCAACATTTACTAGTGGATCCCTTGGGTGGTTCCTCATCCCGAAGACGTTGAGTCTTATGGAGATTCTATGCCACTCTCAATGGTTGAGATTGTCAATCTGAAAATCTCGTCAGCATCAACTGATATTGGTTAACACCTCCATCCTCATGTGGAGTGTGATCAACCTATTCTGCCTGTATGGGTTGTGTTGATGGCCAAAATTGACCTTCATCAACATTAAGGAGACCACTCGGTTAGGGCCCCAATTAGACCCTTATCTGTTTGGGATGGTGGTTCCGACTGGTTCTATGGATCTCCAATTACCCTTGTCCTAAAACTAGCCTAATCTAATTTAAGCTAAGTTATTCATGTATATGTACAAGAATATATACATAACCTTCTATCTGTTAATGTATGATAATGCTAATTATTATCAACATACAAAAGGAAAATACTATCTCTCTCGTAGCATGCTTACAAGAAAGGAATCTTTAGGATTGACTAAAATTAGGGCTCAACAATGCCACTTTGGAATTTTCTCGTACGAAAGGAAACTTAAAGAAATGAAATGTAAATCTACTTACTAATATAGAAGAAACAAAAGAAACTAATCTAACCTGATACAAAGGAGATAGCTCCCAAATACCAAGTGCATGAATTTAAATAAGATGGGAATTTAACATGATTTTAATGATGAATACCTTGCTACTGAAGTAGTTCTAACAACTGATATTATAAGTAAAATACATGCTTTGTTTGGAGATGAAAGATAAGTCATTGAAACTTGGAAACAATTCACATAATTTCAATGACAATTAAATCTATTTTAAAATGGAAAATTTTCGAGTGAATAGTTACTTAGAAATTTGATTGAATATAAGAGCAAATTGCGAAATTAATAAACATCAGATCTATGTAATCATTGATCTAGATAGCTAATTCAATGAACACAAATTCTCATATTTAACATAAGCCCAAAAACATGGAATAATTGACAAAGATCTACCATTAAATGAATAAGAATTTTGACAAATAATAATATTTGAATACAAATGAAAACTAAACTCTTTACTCTGTTTTACAATGAATCTCCTTTGCAATCCTTCCAAAATCATGAACTCTGACAATGAAGAAAAGAGCTGCAGCATTGCAAGCTATGCTTCAAAGACAAAGAGTAGATTTTGAAAAGAAAACCCCCAACTCTCAGATATGAGTATTCCTCCTTTCCTACAACAAAAATCCTCCTTACAAAAGTGCTAAGAGTCTTCTCTTGCAAAAAGAGGAACCCATTCTCATTGACTGTTCATGTATTTATCTTTTTGGGCGTCTCTGGCCGCAACTTGAAAATATGCTTCTAAAGAACCGTGATGTTCTGCCAAATGGTGCATCTATTTTCAAAAATCCTTGTGATTTAGCGAATTGGGTCCGTTCTGAGAAAAACCCATGTTTTAGATCTCTCAGATTCATCCTACTTTGGTCAGAAATTGAGCCCGAAATTAATGTCTCGTTTCTGATTTCGCCCCAAATATGAGATTTAATTTATGATTTTCAATTGATAAAAATGCTTATTTTCTCCTCTACCATCAAACTCTCTGTAAAATAGCCAAAATAAAAATTAAAACCAATCTAAATTCAAGAGAAGAAACTCAGATTTCTAAAATTATGAAAAACAAATTAAGAAATTCAAAAGCAAACTTAGAAATTGATTTATTTTTGGTTGCAAATTCGTAGTTGTAGTTTCTGCTGAAGTTTTGACATAGTAAATGACCAAATCTGATCATGCAACCACTCCCAAAATCTTCTCCATGATTTTAGCTTTCAAACGAGCCATCATGGCCCTTATTTGGTTAATTAAATTTCAAGATATGGCTCTCCAAAGATTGAGTTTTAAAATTGATTAATAAAATCAAATCTAATCAAATATTTATTTTATTTTAAATGTATTAAATTGTACATTATATTTTGGGATTGATGATATTTTTCAAATTGAAGAAATTAATTCCATAAAATTTAATAATCATTCAATTCAATTGTTGATAAATTAAAATTAATTAATTGAACCATATTTTAGAATTACATGTTAATTATTGAATGATATAAAATTGTTTCTCATAAAATGGTTTTAGAACAAAGTGAATGTAAGAAATTCACATTAAAACTAATATCAATAATTAACCAAGTTCTTGTGATATAATAATGTCCAATGAAAAACTAATTCAATCATCTAAATAATAAAATATTTGCATGATTATATAAGAAAATAAAACCAAACCAATCATATCGATGGAAATATATCAATGAGAGGAAGATGATGAGAACGTCAAAAGGACAAACAATAAATACAAAACACTAGAGATAGAAAACCAAAACAAATCAAGGTGACATTACCAAAATTAATAAGGGAACCCCTTTAATTTTTTAAGAAAATTATGGGGGGTGTTGTGGCCACAACAATTGGCAACACACGGGGACGAAGCAATTATCTATGGATAATATAATAGGACTAAATTTAATAAAGATCACAATGAAAGATTTAAAAAATTTCTCGCACATGGCATCATTCCTAAGGGACCCACATAAAACAAAATCAAAGCAAAATAAGCTTTACAGGATAAAAGTACTTGAATGTCCAATTCCAAAACAATGAATCCAAGAATAGGGAATGATCATTATTTTTATTCTTTTTTTACTATTGGCGAAATGAAAATAGCTAGGAGGATTTAAGGATTAGTATGCATCTATTACCTCTTTTAACTGACATTGCTTCATTGCCAGCAGGCTTGTTTAGTACCCTGATGAAGTTGTCTTGAAACCATGGATGCATTGACCTCCTGCCAACGAGCATGTTCAGTACCCCAACGGGTTTGCACACACTTGCCACACATATGTGCTTTCAACTCTCTTACCACCCTTTTGGTTAACATATTTGAAGAATTGCTTTCAGAAATTGGGTGAAGAGAGTGGGGTGGTATGAGAGGTATTCTATTTAAAGAAATAGATACAATACTACATTAAGTTTGACCCCACTAGTCTTCTCTTCATCTACCAAGTAGAATCTTTAATTGTGGAGGGGCATGGGAGGGATTCAAAGTAAAGACTGTCGACAATTCTTTCCTTTATAAAGGTAAGATTATAATACATGAAACATATCATAATGTTCCCCATGGCTAATGGTTAATGTACAAGAAAAGTGAGAACTTGATATGGATGACCTTAAGGTAAATGAAATCCTATTAAAATGGTAGAGTAAGGATTTCTCCATATCATAAAATTCAATAAAAAACAGAACAAATAAAATCATAAATCTTCAATCATTGCAAATGGAGAAAGAAAATGCAAATCCAAAGAAAAATACAAAGAAAAAACCAACTTTGAAAATAAGCTTCAACCAAACAATTTGTGATAGTATATGTCAACAAAAGAGTAAGGATAACATGTTTGTCTCACTTAAGTTGAGATCTTAACAAATTATTACTTGCAAAGTTGAAGTTGATTGGGATTTTTATTTAAACCAAAATACAAAAACTAGGCAATAATGATGATTAAAAGATGAAGATAAATCATATATCTCTCGCCTTACAAATGACTTATTTCAAAATTAAGCCTCCATCCTATAGTCCTGCCATGACTTTACATTGAGACTTGTTTTCCTCTCTTCATCTATATTCTGGCCATTTCCTGAGGGGCTTCCTGATTTTATGTTTCCTAATGGTCGCTTATGCATTTTCTACTCATGTCATTTACCCTACTGTTGCATTGTTGTTTGCCTAAATCCTGCTTACCACTACTGTAGTAGCCTTTGACCATCTACCTCTTGCATTATTTGGTCTTTGTTTTGCATCCACTATCCCAAGGAGAGAATATATGTTAAGAGTGGATCTCACTTGCCAGTACCAGTTGCATTCATTTTGCTTAGGTTAGTTCCATGCGCTTAGAACATAGGAGCATGTTGTTAAGCCACTCATTCTCTCCAGTCAAGTACACTTTTATCTTCTTCTTTTTTTCAGACTCGTAGAAGGACACGAAAAGACACTATTGAGTACACTTTTATCTCTCTTTTCAGACTCGTTAAAGGACATGAAAAGACACTATTGATTAAGCATTTACCTCTTTTTTGGACTCGTTAAAAGACACGAAAAATACACCTAACAAGTATACTTTTATCTCTTTTTCAGACTTGTAAAAGGACATGAAAAAGATACTTTCGTGGACACTTTTACCTCTTTTTCATACTCGTTAAAAGACATGAAAAAAATGCCATTGTGAGTATACTTTTAACTATTTTTTGGGCTCGTTAAAATTGAACGAAAAAGACACTACCGAGCATAGTTTTATCTCTCTTTCATGCTCAATAAATCATGAAGGAGACACTAAAAACAAAAAATAAGGAGTGTTTTTTTTTACCATTGATCTATTTACGAAATGACAATGTCAGTCGAGTCACCCTTGAACATGGAATCTGTTTGAGTCATCATCTTACAGTTTGGTTTTAGCTTGCCTAGGATTTGTCTGAGTAATATGAGTCACAAATACTCCTCCAGTTGGTTAACCTTCTAGTCATCATGGAGAGCGATTCAATGACTCCCGTGTTATTGCACTATATTCGTCTAGCTCTTATGTCTCAATGCCAAGTCACCATTGTGTCATGCTATATGCTCAAGGTAAGTTTAAGCCCGAGTCGACCATCTGCTATTTTGTTGACCTTTTGAGTCGTCCATTTGTTGTTTTGTTGACCTTTTGAGTTATCCATCCCTGTGTCAGTTGTACTTGGTGATACTCTCTCTTCACATCATCTCTCGATGTATGTTTCGTGTCGATTGATGGGGAATACATTAAGACCCTCCTTCAACGGATTTTTTCCTATAGAGTTCAACACATTATTTGAGAGAGGTATAACATCCAGTTTCATTGATCACATTTTCATAACACTGTTTATTCTTTGAGGACACTTGCATGCAAGTGATCCGCTTAAACATGGTGCATTATGATTATCTGTTTTGGTTTATGAGGTTATGCTATGATTGAGAATTGAAATTTGATATGTTATTGATGTATAGCATTGACAAGTATTATGATGAGGATTCTTGAGTGTGCAGGAAATGTGACATGATGAGGATGTTGATGGCATCGACAGACTTCCTTCGACTCCAGATTGAGTCAAGGAGTGGACTATTTACTTTGGTTACGAGTACTTGATTTTATACGCATATATTATTGATGATGATGTTAGTATGGATTTCATGTATATGATTTATTAATAATATCTTTGTCAGTGGATGTAGGCATGGTGACACATGCTAATTTGACTCACATATGGAGTAAAGGGGTCATACACAAATATTAGATAGATGAGGGAGATGTAACACCCTGTTTCCCCCAGTTTGTAAAAATAACTGGACTGGCCAGAACTGTGGCAAACTCATAAATGTGAATATGTGATGTAAATGGACCTTGTGGAAAAGGTCAATGAATGTGAATAACATTATGAATTTCTACTGCAGGACTGTTGAGAGGGGATGTGCTGAAAAAGAGACCACGATGACGGTGGAAGGCACTTGGAAAGGTGGTGTTAACTTCCACCGAGAATTAATACCGTATTTGGACTTCATTGGCCCGGAGAACCAAAAGCAGCTCGCTGGCCCTGAATTAAATGTCTCGCAGGCTGGTAGGTAGATGGCTCCTTAGGAATTAATGAGGGATGGGGAGGTGAACCGCCCATCTGTAGAGCCGCCAGGCCTGACTAACGCGAGGGAAATCGCACCACACGCAACCTTGCAAGAGGATAAGGCATGGGGGAGAAGCGATTGGGGGAAGACGCGAGGGGAGGAAGAGAACTCTGGAAATATGCAGAGTGAGTGATAACAGAGAGGAAGGAGAGTAACCTTTGCTCCTAGTCACTGGTAAACAGAGACACCGTCTCACAACATCGTGGTCTCAGCTCGGGGGTGGCTAGTGGTAAATCTGATGGGAGTCGCTGAGCCTACGGTTGGGTGGAAACGAGTACCCCTCTAAACAGTTGCATAACCCCTGGTGTTATTTCTGATAAGTGTTTTGCCTCTGGCATCTTGAAATATATATTTATTCTGACATTTATGTTTATAAGCTGTGAAATGGTGAATGATTTCAGAGTAAGAATGTCTGTATGATGTTTTGATCAGTACTGGTAGATGCATGTTTGTAATGGAAAGACTACGTATGGCTTAGGTCTTCATAAATTGTTATTTATATGCATGTTGATCTAATTTAGACTTCATTCCTGGTTCTCGGGAGAGAGATACCCTTAACTGCCTTAGATAGTACCCTGGGTAAACCTCCCCATAGAGATACCCTTCTTAAAAAGTCCATCAAGAACCGTGAAAGAGAATGTGAAGGCGCAAGGCCTTAGTAACCCTGCATGAGGAGGAACGATCCTCTTGAAAACCCGAGATGGCAGGATAAGGATGAAGTATCAAATCGACGGACGAGATCCCGTCGGGAGATCTGTGGTCACTCACGACCGTCAGAACGGAAGAAGGAAATGGAGTGTTAAGTGCTTTAACCCTGATAGGTATTGATCGACGAACGAGATTCCATCGGGAAACGTGTGGTCACGCATGACCGTTAGATTGGTAGGAGTAAGTAGGGTGTTAAATGCCTTACCCCTTTGTTTTTCTGTGTCTTCGTGGGTAGTGAAGAAATCGGGACTGTAGATCCCCAAGGTCCATGAGAACATCTGGACCATTGATTTTTCCACGTCCAGGAAGTCGTGGGAGAATGCACAAGTTAGAAACCGGTCTGAGTCGCCAGATCTCTACTGAAAAACCCGATAGCCATTGGATCTGTTAGGAGATACCTGAGGGTTAAACCCCTAGTGAATAAGGGCGAAATCCCCAAAATAGATCTGGACCGTCCGATTTAAGGGGGCCATGTGTCATGAGATTACCCATTTCGGGAATTCGGGAATTGCGAACTCGGGAGTCCTGGTGATGAGAATTCGAGACTTTCCATGGTGAAAACCCCGAAATAGATTTGGGTCGTCCGATTTAAGGAGGCCACGTGTTGTGAGATCACCCATTTCGGGAAATCGAGAATCGCAAACTCGGGAGTCCTGGTGACGAGAGTTCGAGACTTTCCATGGTGAAAACCCCGAAATAGATTTGGGTCGTCCGATTTAAGGAGGCCACGTGTCGTGAGATTACCCATTTCGAGAAATCGGGAATTGCGGGATCAAGAGTCCTGGTGACGAGAGATTGGGACTTTCCATGGTGGAAATCCCAGGACAGATTTGGACCGTCCGATTTACAGAGGCTATGTGTCGAGAGATTAACCGCATCGGGAAACCAGGGATCGAGAATTCGGGAGTCCCGTGATCGAGAGTTCGGACTCTCGTGATGATAAATCTCAATGAACGGAAGAGATTCTTTCGGAGGATCTCAGGGTTTGTAACGACCGTCAGATGAGAGGAAGAGACGTCAACTTTAAGCCGTGGTGCGAATACGCCTCAGGGTAAGTGGCGAGTAGATCTGAATGGCCAAAGTCCACCCATTCAGATCTACGACTGAGGCTTCATTCCGGAGCCCCCTTGCTGTTTTGCCTTTAACGGTGGGGGGGGGGGG
>ML780721.1:8711-18945 GCA_009831015.1 Picea engelmannii
TTTATTTTTTTTCTCTTTTTCTTTTTCTATTGCTTATGGGTTTCAATGAAATTTGTGAACCGAACAACATCCTGCAAATTGGAAGATGATTTACATTTTTACCTGAAATAATCTATTAATATATATTAATATGAATACTATTGGAATAAATATAAACACATTCTCTTTAAATTTTCCCTGTTTTCTCCCCCTCTATTATCCATTTGTGGTTCTATATTCAGTCGCATCTCTATGATCACGGCCTCCTAGATTCGCGGATTGGAAGATGCTCATATTTATCTATATCTTCACACCATGATCTCGACCGACCGCGGTCCCTTTCAATACTTATCCAATTATCTGACCATTGGGTCTCGGGTTTGCGGTAT
Organism: Picea engelmannii; assembly: GCA_009831015.1. Classification (NCBI taxonomy): domain Eukaryota; kingdom Viridiplantae; phylum Streptophyta; class Pinopsida; order Pinales; family Pinaceae; genus Picea; species Picea engelmannii. Next base: position 9,080 of record ML780721.1, read on the forward strand.
CCAACACTTATGTCCCATGTTTCGTCATATACATCTTGCACCCAAAGAACTTCCATGATCTACAATTTATTCTTTTACTAGTGAGAACTCACGAGGGATTCGAAAAGATTGGCATTAATAAACTAACAATAGATGTTGTTCTCTGAGATACTTAACCCTTTTTCCCTTTTCTTCTTCTCGTCTATTATCACTTTCTGTTTATATACTTAGTCGCCTTTCTATGATCACAAATTCTAGGGTTGGAGGGCTAACATATCTGCATATCCATCTATATCCTCACATGACGAATCCGACTGACCGTTGTTCCTTTCCATACTTACCCAATTTTATGGTCGTGGTTTATGGGTTGGCGCTTTCGAACTCTGTTGCTTCTTGTTCCATGATATACATCTTGCACTCAAAACTTCTGTGATCTACAATTCCACCGTAGACTCCTCAAACTTGCAAGCTTCACTCTACTAGGGTTCACAAATGTTTCAAAGTATTTTTTGCTGCCTTCCATCCCCACTAACTTTGCGCCCTTCCCAATGTACATTAATTATGGTCTTACTAGTCACAACTGAACAAACCGGTATGAAATTGTTGGCACACAGACCTCTTCCATATACAAATTGATTGCTGGACTTCGACATCGTCCCCTCTTCCATGTTACACATTATTCCTTCAAATTTTCCAAGCGATACAATTTGACCGTCGGGGCCTCACGTCTTCTAGGGAGACCTTGTCACCCTATTTTGGATCCTTGCGTTGACGGGTTCACGAAATCTCCAATTCCTAGTCATTATTTCCTGTTCCGGCCATCCTCGTACTCCTTTCAAAATATGCAACAACAAAGTTTTAATTCTAAGACGCCATCCTGAAATAACCATAAAGATCATCATTAATAAGAAAAATCCTCGAGGACTAACCATCCCTACAGAACTTGTCCAGAAACATGTAGAGAAGATCTTGCTAGGTAATGGGAAAGCTATTACAAATTTTAATATATTAGTGAAACAAGTTTGGGCCAACGTTTCCTTGTTCCATACTTGGACACTTTATCAATTGCGGGTTCCCAAATTGACGGCTTCAAAATTGTGTTTTGAATCTTCCACGACTTGCAAACAGTGCCCGAAGTTCCGTGATATAACATTTTTCTGCTGGAATGCCCCGTCACGATCTCGACCATTCGTCGTTCCTTTTAATACTTAGCCCCAAGTTCGTTGTATCTCCGTGACATTGTACATTTACTGTGTATCGAGTCCAGTCGACCATTTCCTTGTTCCATACTTAGACACTTTTTCGATCGCGGGTTCCCGGACTGGCGGACTCAGGATTGTGTTTCCAATGTTCTGCGACTAGCAAACAACACCCAGAGTTCCACGATATACAATTTGTCCATAGGAATGAAACATCATGCCCTCTTCCATGTTACATGTTACATGTTCTGTGTTCAACACTCCTGAGAGATACAATTTGACCCTCGGGCCCTCACCTCTGTTGGTTTTATCTTGTAGCCCTATTTCGAAGCATCACCAACCACTTTTGATAATTAGCCATTCCTTAATTATTGTTCCCTATCCCCGCCACCTTCCTACTTCTCTCTGGATATGCAATTCCCAAGATTTAAAGCTATCACTTCGTCATGCATTAACCTTAAACATGTCATTAATGAGTGAAAGGCTTGAGGAGATCTCCCACACTTCTGCCATATACAAATTGACCACCGAACTCCCATATCATCCCCTCTTCCATGGTACACATTTTTCACTCAAGTTCTGAGATATACAATTTGACCCTTGGGAAGTCACGTCTCCTAGGGAACCATTGTCACCCTAAATTTGAAGCTCATCCAACTGCTTTCCATACTTACCCATTTCATGGAATCTCTTTCGCGGATCCTCGGGTTGGCGGGTTCACGAAATCTCCAATTCTTAGTCATTGTTTATTGTACCCGTCCAATATTTAATGCTAATAGTTCATCATGAAACAACCGTACAAACCGTCATTAAAAATCAAAAGCGTCGACGAGACAGTGAAATTTAAATGAACCTCGACTCCTCGAATTTAAATTAATTTATCTTCTCTTATTTTCTCTTTTCTGCCCAGAGACATGCAGAAAATATCTTTCCACACAATGGGATATATATTACAAGTTTCAATATATTAGCGAAGACGAATCCACCCAGTCGTTTCTCTATTCCATACTTGATCCACTTTTTCGATTGCGGGTTCCCGGATAGGCGGGATCACGTTTGCACTTCCATTGTTATGTGTACTGCAAACATTACCCGGACTTCCACGATATACAAATTTCCCTCTGGACTATTACATCATGCCCTCTTCTTTGTTATTCGTTTTGCACTCAAAAAGTTCTGAGACATACAATTTGACCCTCGGGCCCTCATCTCCAATGGTTGTACCTTGTAACCCTATTTTGAAGCTCGACCGACCGCTTTCGATAATTAGACACTCCTTAATTTCTCTTTCCCATCCCCGCGACCTTCGTACTTATTTATTAATATGTAATTAGTAACCTTTCATGCTAACAACTCACCATGCAAGAACCATCAACATTGTCATTAATGAGCGAAACGATTGAGGAGATCTCCCATTAATATGCATTAAACCAAGATTTCATCTCAAACACGGGTCGTCGTGTTGGCCCATTCAGGAAATATCCAATCCTTAATTGCTCAATGTCGTATCCACCATGTTTGCAATTCAATGTATGCAATTACTAGTCTTTAATGCTAACAACACATCATGCAACAACCGTCGAAATTGTCATTAATGAGAGAAAGTCTCGAAGAGATCTCCCATTCACACTCATTGGACCAAGATTTGCACAGGGTCATATTATCCCTTCCAACTCTTCATTTCAAACATCGTCTGGAGAAAAAAAAAATTCTTGTAAATTTATGGTAGCAACTCGACAACAGTTCTGTGGAGATACAGTGAATATATTCGGACGTCAAGATCAAAACTTCCAGTGGTCCAAGGCATACTCTTGCTATTCATACCATTCTGCCCAGAACGAAGTAATTTGGACCTCTGGAATCACTCGTGCAGGCTGCATCCCTGAGGTTTTTTACTGTAAGGAGGTGGTCTCTCGGTGCTCTGAAAAATATATTTCAAGCCAAAGAATTATTCCACTACATGGCCATTTTTTTGTTTCTTTGTCACCTCAGGTCTTCCGCAAAATGTTAAGAATGTCGGAGCCAACATTGACCTTCACAGGACAAGACTGTAAGAAGTTTCTAGAAAAAAATGATAACGGGTTGGACCTCTTACACGAGTTCCTCGAAGACCTAACAGTAGTTCCTAAAGATATCACAAAGTTGCAGGTTAGTTCCTTTAGAAATCCATTCTGGGAAATTGCTTGGTTGTTTACAAGAATAACGGGACATGAATCCAAGGCAAGCATTTCCCGTATAGTTATTTATATTTTGTACTTCACAGTCAAGGAACAATTCATTTTTGATTGGGGGAAGCTAATTTCCATTGAAATATGTTCCCAACTGTCACGATTCAAAGAATCGAATAAATTTTATATGTCATCCTACTTGATTTTTGCAATAGTCCATTGTTGTTTGTTTCCAAAACTGTCTCTATCCAAGCAAATAAATTATGAATTTGACCCAGTAACATTCTGGTACTATAGGCCTTATGGAGGCACAAGGCCTCCCATTGTTTTTATTAGGTTTTTAATGACTTTGTTTCAGTTTTCAAAGATTTATTGTTAGGAAAGGATATTCCCCGGATGTATGGCCAGGCAACCAAGTTTTTGGACAGGAAGGGGACACTTGAACAAAAGGAAAATTACAGTGTACTAATGATCCTTGGCTCCAAGGAAAATCATGTTTTCCTTCTATGCCACATCATGGACAAAATGTTTGTTATAGAAATAGCAAGGCAATACAAACATTGGTTGCATTTTTTCCATGACAAGAGAAAAAAATAGTCCATTCCTCTGCCCTGGAAAGTTTGGGACTTTGTGTGCAGAAACGTCAACAAGATTGACCAATTCACAAGCCATTTCAAGAACTTGAACCTAACATATGTTGAAAGGCTAAAAGGGTTTGACCCTAATGGTATTTTTCGAGAACATTTACTTTCAGTTGGCTTTAGAAGCTCTTTTATCCATAGACGCCTGACCGAAGACAGAGACAGTGACGACAACACTCCTGCTTCTGATGATTGCGACATAGAGACATTGGAAAGCGTGATTGAATTGTACAGACAACAGGGAAAAAGATTTGGTGAGAAGAGTGTCTAGTCCCCGTCCAACACTCCCAAGAGAACGACATCACAGAGCATCGCTTCAACGACCCACCCCACTAAGAAAGCAACCAATAAATCTTCAAACAGAGGAGTATATAAGAACCCTCCTCATGGAAAAATTGATAGTTCTCACAAGCTTCCCCTGATGAAGAAGAGAAAAAACATTGTAGGGCAGGCAGAAGAACCCGAAATTGAAAGTGAGCAGATGCAACTTGAAAATGAAATTTAGCACATGCACAAAGTTGACCCGTCCGCGGACGCGATGCACCATAGTTCCACAATGGAAATAGTTGAGACCAACATTTTTTACAAAGATGAATCCTTCGTATTCCAGAGCATTGTTTTTGACAACCAATCTAAAAATTTAATCATTGAAAAGAGAGATGTAACAAATAAGAAAGGCAAATCTCGTACAGAGATTAACTTTAATAAAATGCGTTCGTCCCAAATCTCTCAATTTCACCGCACAACCGCATATGCTCTTAATGATTCCATTGGAGGAATTGAAGCAGAGAATGCTAGACTGAACGGTCGAGTCAAGGAATTGGAGGAGGATTTTGCTACCCCAGTGTTTGCCAGTCCTTTAGCAAAAACCGTGTCTGCTACCCCTGCAGCCAAGTTAAAAGGATCCTCTAGCCGCATCGTGTAGATCCCTTGTAGAGAAGTACATCAAGAAAAGAATGCATCTAATTACTGAAGCCTGGGAAACATCACAAAATATAGCTTCCTTTCAAAAGAGGGAAAATGATTTGCACAGACACTTGCAGATGAATTTAAAAAATGAAGAATGTTTCTATGAACAGATGGTGACCCCTTTTTCCAACCATGCCATCAACAGCTCAAATCTAAAAAGAAGACAAGAGGATTTTCCCTCCCCAAAGAGGATCAAACAATTAAAAGCATGCTAGCAAAAGAAAGTTAAGAACCTATAGCTAATTGTTGAATCATGTGAACAAGCCATATCAGAAAAAGAAGAATTATTCAAAAACCTGACCCAAATAGGCTTAGCCAGAAGTACCAACGAGGTTCAAGACCCAAACTTAATCCTCAAATCCTTGTCCTTGACCAAACAAGACTTCGATGAACAACTTGATATTTTAAAGGGGTTGTCTTTAGAAAAGTTTTACGACATCCTTGAATATGGTGAAGATGAGGTCTAGAACTCGCTAACGGACTATTCGGCACACAATGAAGAAATTGAATAGGCTCTACATAGTGTTTCTATGGATCTAAGGAAATTAGAAAATGAGTTTTTCGACATAGAAATCTAGGATGAAATCAACGTGACCCCCATGAGAAGCTACATTCAAGAATGGTTCCAATGGAGAATGGACAAGCTCATCGACGAAGGGAAACAACCAGTCGGCACGATTCCAGTTTTCGTCGACGACAACAACAAAAACGCATCGTCTTCATAGTAAGTCTATACTGATCACATCTTGTTTTCTTTATCAATCCAGTTATTCTACCTCTTTAAATAGAAATCTCTAACCAAAGACTCATAACTTCCAATTTCTTCTTTTCAAATCTTCCTCTCTACCGTCGCGCACTTATTCTTTCTACAGTCCTATTTCTTGTACTTATTTATTTTATGGTCCACAGGAGCCCCAATCCCAATCTATATGACAAATGCATTTAAATTTCCAGAAATATGGAACAGATTCCAGAAATATGTAACAGACATTATTAATTTTTGATAAAATTCAAAGAAAACTAATTCAGGAATGCTAAAATACTGTGTTGGATGTCAGGAAATTGTGTTTATTAGATTTGAATGTTTAATGTGTGTGATTCTTGGTCCTTTTTTCCAGGAACCTTTGTTCCAAGGCATTATTAATTTTTGATCAATTTCAAAGAAAACTAATTCGGAAATGCTAAAAAGAAATTCCTTCAACTATGTTGGATGTCAGGAAATAGTGTTAATGTGTATGATTCCTGGTCCTTTTTTCTAAGTCCCATGTTTGAACTATACACACCCTAGGAAAAAACTGCCTCGTTCTCATATTAACCTTGGGGGTCATCTACAAGCCAAATGTCTTGTGGCTGACCTGTGACACGCTGCCACAAGTCATCCTCTGCATGGATACCGCATGTACTTCAAGCTGCTTCCCACGTGTCTATGCTCAGTCCCGCCGTAGCAGTGCATTTATTCCCATTCCAACCTGGCAGGGACTACGCTGCCATTCAGCACTTGTTTACACATTTGTTTAGATGCAAGTTTAGATTCACAGTAAAGTCTTTGAACTTAGTTTGGTTGTATGGATTTAGGATTTTACTAACCAAATTGTAATTTGCAAATATCTTTATAGGCACATCTAATATTGTTGAATAAAGGGCATCTTAGAACGAAATGTAATAATACTAATAAAAATAAATAAACATGGAAAGATTAATGTTAACCTTGATTTTTTTAAGAATTTAGAGGTTTGTGGTAGATCCATCGTAACCTTGATTTTTTAAGTATTCACAAGCTTGTGAGTGCTAGAGTTTCTTCTTGAATCCTCTTGTTTCTCTCGGTGCTTAAGAGATCACGAGTTAAGATGATTTAAGCTAGCTTATAAAATGTCTTTTACATTCTTATTTAAACTAGTTTATAAAATGTCTTCTACAATCATGACCTTGATTTTTTGCTCATTATGATGTTTGTGTGTGAGTTACTTTTTTATCACTCTCTGTACTTGGTAGATTAGGAGTGAATATGGATTTAATTTTTTTTTAAATGCATTCTAAAATCTTCTTGCATTTAGAAAAACAAGATGCACTCAACAACATAGTTTAGTTGACATATGTCACGCATAATGGTGAGTGGGTGGTAAACCTGATAAATTAAAATGGAAAACATTGCATTCCACACATCAATAACCATTAAACAAGATGCACTTAACAACATAGTTTAGTTGACATATATCACATATAATGGTGAGTGGGTTGTAAACCAGATAAATTAAAATGGAAAACACTGCATTCTACATTCTAGACATTGATAAAATAGGGAAAAAAAAGACCTATATAAAAGGGAAAAAACAAATATAAATTCATCTTTAACTTGGATTTTTTAAACATCTAAAGTCTAAGAACTATTTTTATTGGAGATCTTTTAAACATAATTGTTTTAACATGCTTCATTTTTAATTCTTCCAAACCTTCAACATTCTAGGTTAAAATTGTGAAAAGTACCATTGAAGTGGTCAAAAGTCCCAAATCTGGTGGGCCATATAGTTTTGAAATTCCAATCGTGGAAGCGTTTTAACTTATATTTTTTAAACATCTAAAATCTAAGCCTTATTTTTATTGGAGATATTTTAACCACCAATTTTTTTTTAGCATGCCTCATTTTTATTGCAATCTTGTAGACCTAAAAAGGAACAAGGTGTACTCTACAATCTATATCCTAGAATTTTTAACACCAAAAGTTTAGGTGTTATTTTTATGTGAGAACTTTTAAACACCAAAATTTTCACACACATACCATTTTATCTGATAGCTTTTATGTAGATGTCTCAATTTTATCCTATTTAAATGTATGTGCACTTTCCAATGCAATTTGGTTGACATGTGTCTCATGGAATTTAGTGTGCACTTTACATGTAGTTTGGTTGACATGTGTATTGTTGGGTAACAACCAATGTGCAATTTACAATGTAGTTTGGTTTACATGTGTCTTGTTCCATAATAACATGCATTTTAGAAAGTAGTTTGGTTGGTTGACATGTGTTCCGTGGCTTTCTTTGATTGATAGTAGTTACTAAACTAGATAGTAACCTATATAAATTAAAATAGAAAAAAATTAACATTAATGAAAAAATTAACTTTTTAATAAAAAGAAAAAAGAAAAAACCCTAATAAAATAAATAAATAATAAATAAAAAATCTAATATAAACATCCAAAATCTAAGTTAAAAAAGTTACCATTTCTATTTTATATTTTACCAAAATTTATTCATACACAACAATTTTTTATTGTGTGACAATCCTAATTTATTAGATTAATTGATTTATCATTTTATTCTCTATAATGTGACAATCAGTGTGACAATCCTAATTTATTAGATTAATTGATTTATCATTTTATTCTTTATAGTGTGACAATCCTAATTTATTAGATTAATTGATTTATCAATACATTCTACATCTTAATATTGCAGATATTATAATGTCAATCAATTGTGTTTGAAACAATTAATTATTGTTTTGTTTTTTTTATGAATACATAGTATTGTATTACATGGTATCCAAGCACATATATATATAAAACACTTTCCATCTCAAATTTTTTTATCCCTTTAAAATTCTATTTTTTTAATTAATTATAATGCCTCCCTTTAAAAATTAGAGGAATCATAATTTTTATATTCTTAAACAATCCATCATTTTAAGACTTGACACATCTAAAATATATTTATATTTTCATCTTCTTAATATTTTTTAATTTTAAAAAATATTTAAATTTCAATTTTACATTAATATAATATTTTTATTTTTTGAAAATAAGAATATTTTTAATATAATAAATCCTATGAAAAAGGATACACGAAAAGTGGGCCCCGTTAGACATAATATCTTTAAAATGGTATGCGAAAACTCCTCATTAGACAGACAATATATCTTTCATTAAACAACTTTGTTGAGCGAGAAATTGTTTTAAATTGTTTTGATCTCGTAACTTAACAATTAAAATGTTATTTTCTTATAAAAAATTAAAATATATATTTAACAATATGCGGTCGCTTTCTTCTTTCATTTATGGTTTCAAAAACGGTCGCTTTCTTCTTTCATTTATGGTTTCAAAAACTACTCTAGGTGGTTATCATCTTCTAACAATGAGAGAAATAAATTAATTCAAGGTCGTTTCATAAATTTAATTATTTTTTAATTTTGTTAGGGAATGATTTTGGAAGGTATAATTATATTTTATTAAAAGAATTTTGATTAAGAATAAATTAAAAATTAATATATTGAATTTTTTTACTAAATTTAATAAAGAAATATTTTGGAAATTCTAATTTTATTATATTATATTGAAAAAAATATTATAAAATTTTATTATTTAAAAATTTAATTCATTAAAAAAAATTAAAATCATTTAATTTCAAAATAAAAATAATAATAAATTATAGTTCCAAGTTGTGTCGGTCCTACTTTTACTGTTTTTAAATGGGAATTATATATATATATATATATAAGGGGATATGTTATTTCTAAGATTATATATCTGGGGTTTTGAACTGGAATTTCTCTGCGGTTTATTTTGAATGAGAATACTACTTCTCTCTGCGGTTTTGAAATTATTTCTCTAGGGTACTTCTATGCAGTTTTGAAATTATTTCTCGGTTGTTGTTTGGAACGGGAATAATAGTTCTCCGAGGTTTTGAACGAGAATACTACTTCTCTGCGGTTTTGAAGTTTCCGCACTTCTCTGAGGTTTTCGGAAATTATTTTTGGCTTCTTCAAAGTGTTGATCAATTGGACATCTGAAATGAGGTGAGTCACTTTTTACTTATTCAATTTTAATTTTAAGTGAAGAGATTTAAATATATTTTATTTATTTATTATTTTAAGTTTCATAAGTAAAAGTTGATTTAAGAGATAAAGTCAATACATAA
>ML780721.1:18995-32953 GCA_009831015.1 Picea engelmannii
CTAGAGGCAATGATTGATAAAAAAAATTAAAGATACCATTCAAACTCAAATAGAGGATAGATTCTTAGGGTTCAAGAGTGAATTGCAGACAATGAAGGATAGAATTCAAGAAATGGAAAAACATAAACAATCAACCCAAGAATCAGGGGTTGAAGAAAATCACAACTTGAGAGATACGAATAAAGAGCTAGAAGAAAAACTAACCAACAATTTGACCCTCAATAATATGGAAAACAAATTGGATATCAAACCCATCAAAGAGGAAATGAATAAACTAATCGAACTGGACCATGAGCGTAACAAAAGAGCCTTGAACCTCATAATTTTTGGTATAAAAGAACAACAAGAGGAGGATATGCTAGCAATAGTAGAAGAAGAATTAAAAAATAAATCACAAATTGATACAACTTACATCATAGAAGCAAAGAGGCTAGGAAAAATAATTGATCACAAGGATAGGTTGATTTGTGTCAAAGTAAGTTGTAATGACCATAAATATCGCATATTTAGTAAATCTCCAAGCTTAAAAGGGTCGGGAATATTTATAAAGGAAGACCTCATTCCCGAAGACCAAGTTGAATTAAGGAAGGAAGTTCAAAAGGTAAAAGAAGCCATGAAAGAAGGAAAATGGGCAATAATTAGAAATTGAAAAGCTATTGTTAGGGATAGAGACCAGAAGGATAATAATAAATAGGAAGTTAGGACACTCGGGATCCTTTTCTGGAATAGTTGTGGCTTTCCATGGCGCAAAGGTCCTATGATAAGTTGGATCCAGAGTGATATTGATATTATCTGTCTAGTTGAAACTTGGGAGCATGAGGAGTCAAAGGTCCCTAACATAGAAGGATTTGTCTTGTGGTCGGCATGGAACAAAAAATCCCACCGTAGAGGGATAGGAGTCATAGCTTGTTATATTAAAAAGAGCATTTCTCCTCACATTCAACTTCATAAGATTGACTCTCTTAATTAATACATTTGGATAGAAATTTCAGGCACCAATGCTAAGAAGATGTATATAGAAATTTGTTATTCTGCACCTATTAATTCTACTTTTTATAAGAAAAATAATCTAGATAAAAATTGTTCCTATAATAATTTAGAACAAGATATTTATAATTTGAAAAATGAAGGTAATATCCTCCTACTATGAGACTTTAATGTTAGGACTGCAACTGAACAAACTACTCTTTTAAGTAATGACTCCAACCATAATCCTTTATGGCTAGATGAGGACCTTGTTTTATCTAATAACTACAAAAGAAGCTCGAAAGACCTAATTGAAAATTTGTTTGGTATTGAGTTGGTCAAGCTCTGCATCTCCCAAGACTTAATAATTTGCAATGGAGTAATTAAGTGGCCAAACTCCAACTAGATGACTTGTATTCATGGTCTACGTAGTAGTGTTGTCGATTATGTGATATATAATATCCTCGTTTCCAACCAGATAGCAACTTTTGACCTTTTAAATGACCATGAGCCTAACTTTGATCATAAACCTTTAACCCTAAGTCTAAAATTTTCCATGCATAGGAGCACCATTGAAGAGAATTTTGATAATCAAAGGAATTTGCGCTTTGACAAAAGTAAAGTTGACATTTTCTTAAATGATTTAAATAGTAAATTAAACCTCCTAACTTATAAGGATAACATTGAAGAAATCTATCATAATTTTACAACATTGAAGAACTCTATAAGGACAACATTGAAGAACGTTATCATAATAGAACGACCAACCCTTGGTATGATAAAGAATGTAAAATTGATAGGAAATCCATTAGGGATGCTTCTAATGAGTCCTTAAAACTCGATAAGATAAATACATACAAAGCCCTAATTAAAAGGAAAAAAAGATACTATATCAATAAAAGGAAAGAGCAACTTTCACAACTATACAAGTTGGATCCTAAGAAGTTCTAGAGCCAAATTCTAAAATGCAATACTAAAGAAAATAATAGGATTCCCTTAAGGGACTGGAATTCCTACCTTAAAAGTCTTTACGAATTCCCTAATTCCATGGACACCATTCCTATTATCCCTACAAAGGAAGAAGTTTTTTCTTTAGATGACATAGAGTTTGGGGTTAAGCGACTTGCAAATGGGAAAGCTAAGGACATTGAAGGCTACCAAGCTAAAATATTTAAAATCGATGGGCCAATCCTTATCCCTCACATACACAATCTCTTAAATTTAGTAGTCAAGCAAGGCTTCCCTAAACCCTGAACGCAAAGCCTCATTGCTCCTATTTTTAAAAATGGGGATAGAAACATTTCCTCTAATTATAGGACCATTATGATTAGATCGATTTTAGCCAAACTTTATGGAATTATTTTGGAAAAGAAGATTAGCCTTTGGCTAGAAAGTCATGGTAAAAGAGATAAAGGCCAGACCGGGTTTAGGAGATATAATTCAACTGTGGACCATTTTTTTACCTTTAGGATCTTTGCAGAGGAGTTCCGCAATACTAAAGCCAATCTTTTTTGTTGTTTTGTTGACTTTAGAAAATCTTTTGACATGGTTTCTAGGAAAAACCTTTGGAATAGGTTGGAAGAGATAAAAGTGTCTCTTGAGTTGAGGTATGTTGCAATAAGGATGCATGAGAACATAATTTCTAAGTTTAAAAACACTGAGGGTTGTTCAAAAGAGATTAACTGCAATATTGGAGTCAAATAGGGATGTCCCTTGTCCCCTACCCTTTTTGGCATATACATTGACAAGTTAGAAGAATGCTTGGAAAAATCAAGTTGTGTCGGCCCTACTCTCATTGGTATAGTCATCAATATTCTTATTTATGCCGATGATATCATTCTTATGGAAAGGAGTCCCCATGATCTTGAAAACAAACTAAGAATCCTCAAGGATTTTTGGTCCAATATGAGTATGACTATTAATACTAATAAGACTAAAGTCATGATTATTAAATCCAATAATGTCCCTTATGATACCTTTGTATATGACAACAACAACTTGGAGGAAGTGACTTCATACAAATATCTTGGAATTGATATTCACCACACGCTCAATTGGAATTATAGCATTGAGAAAATGATTATTGGGGGATGGAAATCTTATTATGGGCTTGAAAACAATTGTAAATCGGTTGATCTTTGGAGTTGGGATAAGAAGAAACTCCTTTTTGAGAATCTTGTTACACTTGTTATTATTTATGGATGTGAAGTCTGGGGTTGTAGTATCTCTCGTGAATCCTAGAGAAAGATAGAGCAAATACAAAAGAATTTTATAACCTATAATCTCAAAATTAAAGGAAATGTGCCCTATCTCATCTTCCTCTTAGAAATAAGCCTCTCCCCCATTGAGAGCATGGTTATGACTAGATACCTAATGTATAAGAACAAGTACATGGGAGACAAGAGGCTACTAAAATTGCTTCAAAATCAAGTCATAACCACCATCGACTCAAGCGAGGATGGCATAAAGATGCTCGGTCTTGGCTAGACTATTGGGGAATCATGGAAGAAACCATTTTGCAGAATAAAGATACTATTAAAAAAAACGTCAAATCAAAATTTAAGGTGAAAATGTGGTGTGATAAAGAGTTAGAGGAAAAAGAAAATTAAGCTATTATAAAGATGTAATCAACCCTAATATAGAAGATCAAAATTATCTATCTGTTTTGCCAAGTGTAAAGAAAACAATAAGCATTTCTAAGATAAGAACAAATTCTCATTGCTAAGATAAGAACTAACACTAAAAGGATGGTACGTCATAATAGAAGGCTTTAAAGAGTTTTATAGAACAACTACACTATCAGTCAATTCCCATTGATGAGGGTCGACCCACATATCATGACAACCTCTTCGCGATTACAAGTTGGATCATGCAGGCATTTATCTGACAGACTCTCTGGACGAGTTAATTTGGAAAGAAGGAAATGCTTCAGGGGTTATCACTGCAAAAAATGACTATGATGCCATAGATTCAAAGATTTGAAACCATAGTGAAAATGGGTGGCACTATACTTTATGGAAGTGGGACTTCGCACCAAAGCTCAAACTCTTCACCTGGATTTTGTTGGAGAATAGAATCCCCACTTGAGATAATTTACAAAGAAGAGGGAGACATGGTCTGGGCCTATGTGTTATCTGCTAACAAGACTCAGAAACAACTCTTCACATGATGGTGCACTGCAAGTTTGCACAACACGTATGGAAAGAGATGTTAGCAGTGCATAATATAAATGGTGGTTTGTTTGGTATAAATTTTCAAACGTGTTTCAAAGACTGGCGTTGTAGGCATCCAAAGTGGCACATTATTCCCTCATTAATTTGTTGGCAAATCTCGTTGGAAAGAAACTTGGTAATTTTTTAGGAAGGCCGGGCTTCAAAAGCCTCGGTGGTTCACAGGATCATGGACTGGTTAGGGAGATCTCAGGTGTCAAAACGAACTGTCTTGAAGTCAAAAAATCCTCCTTCTCTAAAAGAGGAAGACCAGTAGACTGGTTAAATGGGGCTGCTCAAAGGATAGAGAAGATTAGTGAAGCAAGAAGACTTATCAGGCTTAATAATCACACAAAGTATAAGTGGATGTTGAATTGTGGTCCAGGCACGAATACTAGATATGAACCTCTGGGAGTTTGGGCATTGTTAACCTTGACAATTCGTCTGCACATATATAATCTACAGGTGTTTGGGGACTCAAGGATTATAATAGACTGGTTGAATCATAAATGTGATCTCCAATTCATGGACATGGTGTTTCGAAAAGAGTGGTTAAAGGCTCTCATTCGGGACTTCTCGGCCCTCAATTTTTATCATACCTATAGAGCCTTTAACCAGGAGGTGGATGAGCTATCAAAACAAGCTTTGGAACAACTGGAAGGTAGAATCTCTTATTTCCAGATGGAGAATGGGCTTGTGGGCTCACTTCTGTTCTTAAAACTTTTTTGACGCTTAAATTAACATATGTTTTGCATCAAATTTATGTTTATCCCTCGGATGAGGAGAGGGTTGTCTTTGCACAGAGTATAGGGTTGATAATATGTCTTGAGGCCTCAATAATGGATCAGTTTGTTTTGTTGTTTATTCCAGTTGTATCATCCCTCCAGTCAGGTTCAAATCAGAGAGGATTGTTAAGGATGAATGTTATTACATTGTACTGTAAAAAGTCTACTTTTATATTTATAAATATAAGTGAAATTTTTTTGTTGGAAAAAAAAAAAGTTTACCCTAGTTTAATATGTTCACTTTGGTAAAATTTAAATATTGAAAAGTATCTTAATAAT
This sequence comes from Picea engelmannii, assembly GCA_009831015.1. Classification (NCBI taxonomy): domain Eukaryota; kingdom Viridiplantae; phylum Streptophyta; class Pinopsida; order Pinales; family Pinaceae; genus Picea; species Picea engelmannii. The sequence goes on from ML780721.1 coordinate 24,235, forward strand.
AACAGTTATATTTAATATTAAATATCTTCAAAATCTTAATTTATTCTCTAGTCTCTATTCAATCTTTACTCGAGACTCACCCGCGCCTATGATGAAAGCTTATTCAGAAGATCATTTTTATTTGGATTTGTTGGTTTGATTTCCTATACGTGTTTTTAGTTGTAGAGAGCATGTTTATCATCAAAACTCTATATTTTTTTACACATAAAAGTTTATCTACACCTTAACTACTCTCTTAGCACATCACATTCTCATAGTCTATTCTAGTAGTTTAAGACACTCTAGTAGGCTCGTATGGGTTGACCCCCAACACCTTAGTCTCTCTTGACATTAAAGAGTGCCCAAATATGACCCCACAAAAACCAGGGAGGGAGACTCCATCCCCTTTGTTGATCCTCAAAACCTAGATACCCTAACACATCTGAAAGGACTCATCGAAAACATAGATGACCCCTCTAAAGAAGATCATGTTCCCTCTAGCAACAAAATCTATCTCGACATAGATAACAACACCCTTTTAGGATGATCCCTCTCTCCCTTACCACATAGACATCATCCCCACTCACCAGAGGTGAGTCCACTAACAACCATGGATTCCAACCCAACAAACCATAACCCATTTTCCAGCTCCCTCAAAAGACCCCATCGCACACAATGATGATTGGGTAGACATGCCACGTGTAACACACCCAACCCCTTAAAGGAACATTTAAGGGATGGGGCATCAAAAATTTTCTTTCTCTCAAACATCTCTAAACCTCTTCTTAACGACACCATCGTCTTCTCCTCGTCGGGAGCTTTCCAATGACTATCGTCGTGCTTAAAACTGAGCTATGGATCACAATTTATGGCTCCTAAAGTATCGGGGTCTGTAACACATCCGCCTCAATTCAGTGTGTTTCCATGTCTCTCTTTCTGCTTGTCTTCCTGCGTGATGTAGATGTGGCATCCAACACCTTCCCCTTCGTGTAACACATAAGCTTAGAGGATTTCGGTGTTCGGCACTTTGGCATTGAACGCCCCTTTTTCCTTCTACGCACCTATCCTCTGGAGTCTCAAAATCCTGAACTCCCGAAGGATCCCAAAACCTTGCCCCGTGGCTCTGTACTTCGAGCCTTTCAGCTTATCTACGATACTACACCCCAAACCTTCGGAGTCTCGAATTCCTGGACTCCCAAATGGTCCACAATTACATGTGGTGGCACAATAAATGAAAAGGCAAGGACAGGTGGGTCTGAGTACTGAACCCTCTAATAAGCCAATCACATATGTGTCAGGGGAGTGACACGCAGTAGGGCGGTGGTGACACATAGCCCTATCAGTGGGTGACACATGTCACATTCTAATGGGCATATAGGGTCTGCAAAAAGCAAAGATCAAGGTGACACGTGGCATGTCAGACGTGGGTCCATGTCACCCTGGGTGATGTCATCATACCACGTCATGTTGGAATGACAACCTTCCATCGCCTCTTAAATCTCATGGTCAAGAAGTGTCCATGTAGATCCATAGATCTACGGCCTTTGCTTCTTTGCAACTTCGACATTCGGGGAATTCGCTGTGTGATTTCCTTGTTACTCCTAGAGTGGTCAGTGTCGGGCTGACCACTGCCTAGATCCAACAGTCATAGGGGATATCGAGTGATCCTCAGATCAACAGTCCTTGTCACTTATTGAGTTCATCGTTAAGGGGTTTTACCCGCTTGACACTCCCTTTCTCCCGTAGCGGTCAAATTTGGGTTAACCGCGACTTAGATCTAACGGTTGGGAAAAACCTCGAGGGTCCTCGGATCAACGGTTTGATTTACTTCGTAAATTTGGCGAGGAATTCTTAGGAGTGATTTACACTATCCTTTCACTAGTCGATCAGACGATAGAGAAGGGTCCCGAATAATCCTTAGATCCACGACTCACATTAATTCGCAACTCTGACATTCGGGGTTTTTGGTGCTATGACACCTCTGTTCCCCAGAAGCGTTCATCATCAGGCTAACCACGGCCTAGATCTGATGGTCAGGGAATCCCCAAGTATCCTTGAATCTACGGCTCACATTACTTCGTGTCCAGTAAGTGGGTCAATATTTGATGGTGGGTTAGATCCCCACGATCATGGTTATGAAACTGTTTGATATTGTTTGACCTCGCAGGTAACCGTAGCTATAGGTAACCTTCAAATAGTTTGAGAGTGGTAAGGCTATAACCTCCTGGAATCCCAATACCAAGGTATCTTAGTTCCTCTTGGACCTAGCGAAGGGTTCCCAGGTGATCCAGGTGGATATTGGTGGCCACCCACATATTCCAACTGGCTCCTCCTGTCTGTTTTTTGTTCAGAATGTTCTTTTGTACTACTTTGTAATTGTGGGTTCTACACTTCTAGGGATGTCTGAAGTGCCACACATCCTCCATGTGGATATGGGTGGCCTCTTGCCTAATCCAACTGGATTATTTTGTACGTTTTCATGTCAGCACATCTTGTTGTACTTCTAGGGTCGTTTTGAGGCCCTAAACATTGTTTTTTTTTTTTATCGCCACAGTCAAATTGTAGACAAAGAAAAGTTTGATAGCGGAATGTGTATCTCTCTGAAATACCTTTCCAATGGTCTATCACACACCTAAAACGGATTTCGTTTGAAAAAGTTACGACCCTGGGAAGTTGAGGTACCAAATTACAACTTACCCATAGGGCCCACATGACTTTTGGCGTTTCACCTTCTAGGGTTAGGTTTTTGGATGTCCAGGGTTTTAGCATTCATGAGTAATATCAAAAAGTCCTTTGGAGCCTCATTGTAATCCATTCTGCTAAGACGAATGTGCATAGCAGCCACATCTCTTCTCAGAGATAACTACCACCATTCGAGCAAGTGTTTCAGTTCTGCAGTTTTACAGTTTCAACCCATTTCATTATTTAATAGAAGATATTGTTCACTGAATATTTGTATTATTCTTCATATCTCTGTGTTTATTGTATTCAGTTTGTTAATCAATTCGTTCCACTCCTAAATCTAGATTAGTGGTATCAGAGTGGTATGCTCTTCATTTATTTTTCTTCGTGCATGTCCCCGACAAGATCTGGGTACAAGAAGTTGGGACTCGAACCAATCGAGTCATTAAAATATCGGTCGCGCCGATCCCAAAAAGAACCCATGGGGGACATAAAATAAATATGATGGAGCAGGAGATCCTATTAAAATGTTTCTCGAGGAAGCCCTCGTGCAACAAAGGAACGAAATGATGGACAACTTCGCGTAGGTCCTTTGACGATTGCCCACAGGAGAAGCATCTTCATCAAGCGACCATGCAACCCTCTTCAAGGTACATGTAAATTTTGATATTCCATTATTTGAAGGAATGATAGATGTGCATGGTGTAGATCAATGGTTGAATCTACTCGAAGGATATTTTTTGGTCCACAATTTTTCCAATAGGGAAAAGATCACTTTTGCACTCCTCAAAGTCGTTCCCCATGTTAAAGACTGGGGGGATACTTACTCAGAGCAAAGGGACGTGAAGGAATATACAATTTTTGTGGTGGCCCCTACATGGGATTCCTTCCAGGACTCCATTAAAGAACAATACTACCCTGTTAGAAGCTACGAGGACCAATACACCATATGGACCACCCTATGTCAAGAAAGGGACCAGACAGTACCAGATTTCACCAATACTTTCCATACCCTACACACCAAATTGGGTATCAAAGACTCTGAGCATCATCTGGTGCTCAAATACCATGGTTGTTTACATAGATACAATCAAACAAAAATGGATTTCCTAGACATCGCCTCATTGGGCACGGCTTATAGACACATTATCAAGATCGAGCAGAAATTTAAGTAGAAAAGGTGAGATTTTGGATCTGCAAACCCCTCACACCTAAAGCAGGGAAAAGGAAGCCCCAACCCACACAACAAGGGACCAAGTCGATATGGTCGCCCTTAGGACAACCAGTCCAAGCCACAACACAAGAAGGGTAATGAGAAGACGAAGAAGGACATGGGAAAATGGTGTGAGTACCATAAAAGTCCTTGGCATAACACTGAAGAATGTCGCTCCAAGTAGTCCCTCGTGGTCAAGCTGAAGGATTCCAAGTTAGAGGTCGATTTTGATTCCGAGTCAAATCATGAAGGAGGGAAGCAGATTATCGAAGTTGAACCCAGTTCCATTGTCGCTACCAGCAAAGTCCGACCAAGCGAACTAGAAGAACCAGAGGAAGGGGAACACCTCTGTCACTCGCAAATGTGGGTCAAGGGGAATCCGCTTCATTTCATTGTCGATAGCGGTAGTCAGAAGAAATTGATTCCAGAAGAGGTCGTCAAGTGGCTAGAATTGCCAACAAAACCACACCCGCATCCCTACACCATCAGATGGCTTCTCCAAGGAAGATATCTTTGTGTCAGCCAATAGTGTCGTCTACCCTATGGCATCAAGCCTTACAAAGATGAGGTACTATGTGATATTTCTCCCCTTTAAGTTTGTGATGTTCTTTTAGGACAACCGTATTTGTGGAAGCGTCATGTTGTGTATGAGTCTAGACCTCGCATTTTTATTATTACTTTGGGTAGACAATTGTATAGGATCCCAGAGGTAGCGTCACCTACTCCTATTTATTTAATCTCTGTTAAGTAATGCAGTAAGGTCATTTCACAGACCGGGAAGTTTGTCTTCTTTGTGATCCATACTCACAGTAACCAGAAGGTCGCTTCCACATCTGTGGCCTTTACACAATGCCTCTCTTTGTAGCAGAAGCAAGTGGACGGGATCGTGGAATAATACATAGAAATCTTCTCCTCACCTACAAAGGTACCAACACACTGCCAAGTCAAGCATCCAATTGGTCTGGCCCCCGACGCACCTCTACCTAATGGAACGGTCTATCGATGCACGTTGATGGAGAATGATGAAATCATGTGTCATATCTAAGAGCTTCTTCAAAAGGGGCACATCAGACCCAACTCCTCCCCTTGAGGAAGCCCGATTGTACTGGTGCAGAAGAAATATGAGACTTGGTGACTCTGCATCGATTACAAAGCCTTAAACAAAATCACAGACAAGAACCGCTACACCATTCCCACGATTGATGACCTTCTTGACCAACTCAAGGGGGAAAAGTTCTTTAACAAGATTGACCTAAAGTCTGACTACCACTAGGTTCCCATCGAACCAACTGATGTATGGAAGACAACCTTCAAGTCTAAAGAAGGTCTCTATGAATGGCTAATCGTGCCCTTTAGCTTAACAAATTCACCAGCCACATTCATGAGGTTGATGGATGATGTATTGAGACCCTTCACCAACTCCTTTGTGGTATTATATTTTGATGACATCCTCATCTTCAACAGAATGTGGGAGGAGCACATGTGACATATTCAGTAGGTTTTGAGCACTCTGCAACAGCATAAGATTTATGCCAACTTGGAAAAATGCTCTTTTGGCATGAACAAGGTCCAATACTTGGGCTACATTGTTGATGAGCATGGGGTACATGTTGATCTAGCTAATATCCAATTCATCTGTGACTGACTAGCCCCGACCACACCGACTGAGCTTCGAAGCTTTTTGGTACTAGTCAACTTCTATCGACGGCTTGTGTTGCGATTCTCCCATATTGCATGGGCCCTTAGCCAGGTGACCAAGGGTGTTGATAGGGCCAATTTCGTGTGGGGGAAAGAGAAGCAACAAGCATTCGATGATATGAAGCATCATGTATGCTCAGCTCCAGTACTCTCCTTGCCTAATCTGCAACAACCATTCGAGATTGAGATGGGTGCCTCTGATTATGTTGTGGGCACAATTCTCACTCAACACGGGCATCTAGTGGCATGCCATAATGAGACACTCTCCGATACTTTCTGTAAATACCCCACCTATGAAAAGGAAATGTGTTCTATTGTACAAGCTTATCGTCAATGGAAATATTACATTCTAAGGAAAGAGAAAATCATACGCATGATCACAAGCCTCTACAGTTCATACAGACACAGGGGAAATTGTAGAACTATTGCCTCAACACCAAGTATAAGATAGGTATCTCCAATCGTTTCATTGACTTCCTCAGTCAACCTCCTATGGCTACACTCACCATTGTGCTCCATTCCTATGGACATGAAGCATCTAATTGGCCCCAACTTTATCAATAAGATCCATACTTTCCCACCACCTATCATCTCTTGGGTACAAGTGCAATTGTCACTGATTTTCACATTCAAGACAGACTCTTATGCCACCTGGGCCATCTCTGTGTTCCTACAAGAGAGCATGCAAATCTGATTTGGTAATCCCACTACAGTCAGGATGTAGAACATTTTGGCGTAGAGAAAATTGTGGTCGTTCTTCAAAAACATTTTTATTGGCGTAAACTTTGACATGACGTCAGCAAGTGTATTAGATATTACACTTCATGTTCCATTGCCAAGCCAACCATCAATAATCAAGGCTTATACACCCCTCTTCCTATTCCCGAGAAGCCTTGGGAATCCATCTCAATGGATTACATGTCTGGCTTGTCGTCCACCAAGCAAGGAAATGACTATGTGTTTGTGGTTGTTGATCATTTTTCGAAGATGGACATCCTCACAACCTGTAAGAATAATTTCACAGCAGCAGATACTTCCAAGCTCTTCTTTGAATGAGTGTGGGTCCACTTTGGGATACCACAGACCATCATCTCCGACCGAGACAGCAGGTTCCTGAGTACCTTTTGGTCGAGTCTCTAGTCTCAATTGGACACCAAGCTCACAAAATCCACTGCTTTCCAACCCAAATCGATGGCCAAATAGAGGTCGTCAATCGGATGATTGTGCACATCATGCGCATGTACAATTCTAAGAATCCACATAAATGGGACAAGATTATCCCATATGTCCAACACAGTTACAACATGTCTCTCCATAGTTCCATCTTCCATAGCCCATTGTAGGTGGGTTTGGGATTCCAACCCTTGGAACCCATTGATGTTGCACTTCCTATTTCCACCACAGATATAGACTTTTCCCATAATAATTCTGCGATCGACAAAGCCACCAGATTCATTGAGTGGATTCAGCACATCTGCCTACAGGTCCAGGAGATTTTTCATAAATCCAATGCTAAGTACAAGCAGTGCCATGATCAACATAGGTACCACACCAGTTTTAGGTTGGTGACAAATTCTGGTTGCATTTGGAGAAGGATCTTCTCATTAGGCCCCATCGGAAACTTCTCCCACTTCGTTATGGGTCTTAAACTTTCACCAAGGTTGTGGGTAGAAATTGTTTTGAGCTCAACACTCCACCCTTCCTTGGTGTGCATCCAATATTCAATGTGGAGCTCCTTCGACCATATTTTTCACCACTATTGGACACCTTCGAGATCGCAGAACAACTAACACCAACATATCTCAACCTTGACTGCATGGAACAAGCATCCAATGATCAGATAGTGGACACACAGGTCAAGGGCACTCACCAGTAGCAGATCCAGCTTTATCGGGTTATCAAGGGAGGGAAACTCCTACACAAAGGCAAGTGGCTCACCCTGGGCCAAATCCAACAAACATTTCCTCACCTGATGGGGGAACTCAATGCAATGGAGACCACTGCTTCCTAAGGGGGGAGGATTGATCCAGGTGGATATTGGTGGCCATCCACCTATTCCAACTGGATCCTCATGTATGTTTTTTGTTCAACACGTTCTTGTGTACATCTTTGTAATTGTGGGTTCTATAATTCTGGGGATTTCTGAAGCCCCACGCATCCTCTAGGTGGATATGGGTGGCATCTCTCCTAATCCAACTGGCTTATTTTGTATGTTTTCATGTCAGCACATATTGTTGTACTTCCAAGGTCATTTTGGGGCCCTAAACATTGTTTTTTTGGCTCGCCACAATCAAATTGTAAACAAAGTTAGAGTTTGACGGTGGAATGTGTAGTTCTCTGAAAGACCTTTCCAACAGGCTATCACATGCCTAAAACGAAGGTCGTATGCAAAATTTATGAACCTGGGAAGTTGAGGTACCAAATTACACCAACTTACCCATAGGGCCCACATGACTTTTGGTGTTTCACCTTCTAGGGTTAGGTTTTTCGATGTCTAGGGTTTTTTCATTCATGAGTAATATCAAAAAGGCCTCTGGAGCCTCATTGTAATCCATTCTTCTTAGACGGATGCACGTAGCAGCCACATATCTTCTCAGAGATAGCTACCACCATTCGAGCAAGTGTTTCAGTTCTGCAGTTTTATAGTTTCAGCCTATTTCATTATTTAATAGAAGATATTGTTCACTAGATATTTGTGTTATTATTTATATCTCTTTGTTTATTGTATTCGGTATGTTGGATCGACTGCACGCCCACCTCTTTACCATGATTTAGTTAGGGTCAGGTTCATGATCCCTCGGTCACATCGATAATTGGTTTGAAGGAATCCCCTTCCATTCTCTGGACTTAAGTTCTATAATGCAAAAAGATATTTCTCGACTGGTACAAGGATTGTGATCTTATCCTTAGACTCGTTTATAAACCTATGTCTCATAGCTCTCCAGCTGCTAAGATAAATCAAGCAGAAACCATTCAAAAGCATGGGTTCACAGAAAAATCATAATCATTCCTACTTTAATCATACCATACAAGTTTTTTCATAGACACATGTTGTTGGACACACCTACCACACTTAGAGGGGGGGTGAATGAGTGTGGGGCTCTTTTTCCCAAAACTGCCCTCTTGCACAAAAACTCATCAATTAGC